>CM029562.1:27598846-27828170 GCA_017309665.1 Coelopa frigida
AGAAAAGTCTTTAATGTCTTGTTGATATTGATCAATTGGATAAGTTTATTTTTAGCTTCTAGTAGAGAAGATACAATAAAGAAGAACTGTATAAAAAATTTCACCACAACTATTTTTATACTCATCACATCTCAAGACTCCTAAAGTTAAAGAACTTGTTGCTTTCTTTCCCCCTCTTTGAGATTGTCAGTTCCTTGAATCACAGTCCGTCAGTTGCCAATTAGTCATTGTCTCTATCGAAATCCGGTTTCCAATCTCCTCTCCAATCTCTTCTCTTTCAATCAGATCCCCAACAACTACCTGTCTACCCGAACCATTAACGCCAATAAGCGTCCCGATCTCTGTTTTCTCTGTATTCTTCTTCTCACTGCAATTTATCACGCTCTCCTTTTTCATCATGCACCATGTGCATTCTCACTCACTCTTTCACTGTATCACGCTCTTTCACTCTTCACATTGGACTCTACAGCATTTGTTAATGCCATGCCATAAATACTAATAAAGCAATTGTAGTCCACAATTTGGCTGCCGCATTGCATGTCGAAAGGAGGCGAGGCGAGTCGAGTCGAGGCGCCCTCGTTCTTCTCTTTCTATCTCGATGTCCTTCTCTCGTTCCTCCTTCTTCTATTCATTCTGCATTTTCCTCCTCTCTCCCTTCACTTTTCCTCTTTCTCTATGCTTCCATGTCGACCTCTTCGACGACCGACCGTCGAATGACTGCAGCGTATGCAATGGCATGTTGTTGTAATTGTTCTACAACAACAACAATAACGACAACTACAATAACAAGAACAACGACAACAACGACAACAACAACATCACCAACATCAGCAGCCATATAAACCAACTGCAGTCGCCAGTCAGATCTATGCCAGTCTCTCCATCTCTCTCTCTTTTACCCCTATCTCTTTTTCCCTTTCCCCTTCTATCTCCACTCTGCTGTTGCATTCGTTCATTTTTAATATTTTTCCAGGAAAATTCGTGCGATTCGCTTTTCCGCAAATTAAGTAAACATTTCAAACCCTCGTCCCTCATCTCTCTCTCCCTCTTTTCTCACCCTCTTTCACCACAGCTCGCTCGCTCTAAATGCCAGATAAAACTCCACTGCCCACTGCCGTTGTAGGCGTGGTCATCACGTTGCCGTGGAAATTTGCGGCTCTCAGATTGAGCGTAAATAAGACCCATCCCTCGTTTCCTCCGATCCCCTCCCGACCTTTGGTCAATTGGCGAGGGATGGACGGGATAGAGCGGGAGAAAGGATAATGGAGAGAGATGTGGGTCCTTTGGCTCGGCCGGACATGCAAATGACACAGAAAAATTCCAGGAATTTCGGACGAAATGAACTCCGTTTGCCGGAGAGAATGAGTTTGAGGGCGAGTGTGAGACTGTGTGTGTTGGTTGGTGAGTTTGAGTGTGTGAATCTGAGGCTGTGTGTGTGTGTGACCGTGTCGTTGCGGTTGCATGTAAGAGAGAAAGGTGACTGCTGAGGGCTTCCGTTTGTGGTGCTTGCCTCCCGGCGGGTGGCAACTCTTTTGTTTATGCTTTGCATTTAAATAGTGGCCACATTTTATTGCTTTGAATAGTGAGTTGTTATCGCTGTTATTTTTGTTGTACTGACAGTTGTTGTTATTGTGGTTGTACTGACAGTTGTTTTTGTTTGTTGTAGCAAACATTTGTTTCAATTGCCAACTGTCAGCAACATGCAATGATTGGCGCCTTCTGATCTGATCTCGAGTGTTGCTTGAATTGCCTGCTTTTAGGCTTTTCTTAGAAAACTCTTCTGACGTCGTGTCATTGTTGTTATTGTTATTGTAGTGCTGTTGTTGTTGTTATTGTACTTTCGTTGTTGTTGCCAATTACTGCCATCGCCACGAGCCGCCTGTCGACAATGTGTAATAAGTCGTCGCCGTCTCGATTTCGTTGCTCACTTTTAGGCGTCATTCTCGACATCGTCCTCTTCTTCCACGAATTCACAGCTCATGCGGCGATGCGTCGTCCAAAGCCGTCATTTTTGTTGTTGTTATTGTGTTGCCAGCGACACACAGTCGTCATTGTCGGTCGACGGCAATTGCTGTCAGCGACATGCGATGATTGGCGCTGGTGCTTTCACAGTCGTCAATCGTTGGGCAGCGGCTTTTGTTTCGCGTGTCACTCGCTCGCGTTGTACGAGTGCGATTGCGATTCCAATTGCGATTGCAATTGCATACTTTCAGGCGTTTCTCCGAATGCAATTTCATCCAGTTGCGATTGATGTCGACCTCGGAACTTTGACCTCTCTCACTTCTCTATTCTCCCGCATCTCCCTCTCCTCACTCCCTCTCCTCACTCCCTCCACTCTTCCTTTCAATTCGCTCACACGGATGTCGATTCCTCACATCGACGCCGATTTCCGGTCACCGCATCTGGTGTCGCCGCCACCCCTCGAGCTTCTGTCGTCTGGTCATCGACGACCGGCCTACGGATAATTAGTGAATGATCACCGGATACCGTTAATCATTTAATTATTACGCTTTTGGCAACGCGACGGCGCCCACAAACTTCTCGAATTACTTCACGCAGCTCTGGCTCCTAATGACGGGATTTCGTCGAACTTTGACATCGATGCGCGGTTTGAAGTTTTCGAGGGTTCCGGAGTTGGGTGGGGAATTGTGGATAGATATTGACTTCCTTGAAGACACCGAAGTCATCTGTCTGTTCATCCTTACACCCGTCCCTCCCTCTGTCTGTCTCCTTGACGGACATGTCTGCAGATCTCTCTCGATGTCTCGTGATAATGAGCTCAGCGTAAAAATGTTGGCGACATTTCCAAACTGACAACAACGACAATGAGGAGTGAAAACGACAGGCGGACAGGCAGTGAAGGAGAGAGACAAGAGAGAGGAAAACAGACCAAGAGAAAGCAAAAGAGAGAGTGACAGATAGAGAAGTAAAGGGAGACAGGCAGACAGTTAGACAGAGTGAGGTGAAGTAGATGAGAGCTCATAATAAAGAGCATAAAATCGACTCAAGTTGCATTCAAGAAGCACCTGCGACAGGAATAAAAACAACAAACCAAATGACAACAACCAGGCGCCAACCGCAAATGTCAAAAATCTTCAAGGGAGGGATGCCAGCAACAACAACAATATCTTGAAGGGAAGTTGAAGGAAAAGTGGCTGCGGTTCAGAGTCCGAGGATATTGGCTAAAAGCTCGTAAGGCAAATAATAAAATGGCTGACTGCCAGCGGCGATGGCGATGGAACCACAACAAGAACGGAAGAACCATGACAATAACAAAAAGTGCAACAACATTAAGAAGCACGAACAACAACAATCCTCTCAAGGACAACAACAATGGAAGCAGCAGGAGATGCAGCAGGAGCATCAACCAAAAATATCCCATCCACTGACAGCGACAATTCCCGGAAATGAGTCGTCGTGTCCTGCAACAGGACACAATCTTCTTCCACTTCTCTTTCACTCTCTCTCTCTTTCTCTCTCACTCTTTCTGTATCTCTCCATCACTCTCTATCGCCCTCTCCCTTAATATGACCCTGTCTTACTCTGTTATCGTGGTGCTCATTGTCTTCCTGGGGTTTTGTGTGGAGACATTTTCGCCTTTGGAAGCAATTAGCACTTCGGTTACAAAAATGTCAACGCAGGGCAAGAGCAATAACAACAAGAGTAGAAGGAACAACAGCAGCTGCAACAACCACTGGAACAATAACAGTTGCAACAGCAACAACATCATCATACACAAGAACAACATCAACAAAAGGAGCAACAGGATCAAAATGACGGAGGGAGCAATGAGTGGACAACGAGAAGGGTTCTCGACCACAGAGCAGAGACGACGTTTATGAAAAGCTTCTTCCTCAGGCCAAAGCGGACAATTTTGAGTAGCAGCGGCCAGTGCGAGGGAGAGAGAAGAAGAGAGTGAGAGTATGGTTGGAGATGGGAAACGAAATATGAAAATATTATTATGACATAATTAGAAAGGCAAGAGCAGCCATCACAGCAGCAGCAGGCTGAGTGAAGTTTCGGTCGAGAGGCACCGGGAAGTCTTCCCTTGAGATCATTTAAAATCTCTCCATTAACATGGCTTAAACGATAATAATGATGAGGTCCATGAAGTGACGAAGGGAGTTTCGACAGCCCTGATCTTTAATCTTTCAAGCTGGAGAAGAATAAAATGCAGAAGGAAGGAGAGGAAAATGCAGAAGGACCGGAAAATGGAGAAGGAGATGAAGACAAGCTCATCCTATCGGTCGACAAAACGTTTCATAAACTCTTCGCTTCGTCTTTCATGCGTGACCTCTTGATCCCTTCGCCTTGGCTGCCCCATCGATATCCTTGACCAAAGACTCGTCTTGAATCCTGCTCCTTATCCTCTTCTTCGTCCTTGTGTCCTTTTCATCTCACAACAATGTGGTCCACGTTGAACACAGGAAGGTCCTTGGCTTCGCCTTGTCGTCGGCCAAGTGAACCAATAAAACTATGAGGCGACGTCATGGTCGTCGTTGTATACGTCGTCGTCGTCTTGACCTCAGAGGTAACCTTAAAATATGCTGAACCAATTTTCCGCATTCTCGTCCTTCGATGGAGCTTCCTTCCTTTCATCGAGCAGGAGCCGGACAAAGAAGACGTGGTCGAGGATGAGGCGGAGCCAGAGAAAATTTATTTCAATTTTTCACGCACGGTTTGTTGTGATTCATATTTACATTAAACGCTTGCCAGGAAACTATTGCCTTCTCGCTTATCTTCTCTTCTACTCTCTCGCTTCATCTTCATCTATGAAGACAGAGGGGCGGGAGGAAGGGCTTCAAGAAGAACTCGACAAAGTTTCTTGGAAAGTTCTTGAGCGCCCAGTCAATGGTCAAATCTCGGTCCAACCCTCGTTGGATTCGCTACGGCTCGAGTCATGGGGTTAAATTTAATGAAGCGAGCGTTGTCCAGCAAGATCTCCACAATCTTTTCTCTCTACTTTGCCCTTTCCATCCCTCTGTCTTCAAGTCCTCCACAGCTTGCTCTCGAAACTTATCTGCTGGAGATCAAAAATTGATTCAGCATTTGGCAAAGTTTCCCCGGAAGCTTCGTCCTGAAGGAAGCGAGTGTGAGTTGTTGTGAATTTTTTTTGTTTCTTCCCTTCCGTTGCAGGAGGAGGAGGGAGAAGGGCAGGAGTCAGAGAGGGAAAGGATAGAGGTCGGATGGAGTTTTCACTTTCTAGTTTTGGCCACAGAACGAAATGCGTTGCGGTTGACCGGCGACCGAGACCGAGATCGAGGCCGAGGAAGCCGACGTCATCGACAGCCGTGGACGAGGTGTGATGGAGAAACCAAGGTTTACATTGCCGATGGTGCGGGGCGTAAGTGAGCGAGAGAGAGAGAGTAAGTGTGAGTGAGTGAGTGGTTGGGGGAGCCACAAAATTTATGAGCAAATCGAAGGAATTGATTGCTGCAAGGAGTTTGCTTACTTTTCGGTGAGTTCAGTTTAGTGGGGCGGGGAAAGTGGACAGATGGGGTCAGTTTGTTGGAGCCGTATCCATGAATGAGAGGAGAACTTGCGGCTTATAAATAATTGAACCGTCCGACATGCGTCGTTCTGAATCTGGATGCTTCTGAATGATTAATAGTCGGCGATTTGTTGTGGCCCAGACTTCGAGCGAAAGTTTCGTCGACTTTTGATCTTCCCGAGAGAAGGAGAAAGTGTAGAGTTTAGTGGAGTTTTGACCGCTTGATAGAAGGAGGGAGGGATGAATCATGAAACCACTCCACTCGATTGAAATTTCTGAAGATGCTGGATCAACAATGTTGCCATACTTTGTATTTCGCATCCTGTGTTTCCATCGCCATTTGCCTGAAAGTGCGCGACCATCTCCATGTTGCAATGTTGCAGTTTTCATCGCTACGGCATAAATTATCGCCAACAGCTCGTTGCAGGACGTCGTCGCGAATTGCGGACGAGACTCGCAGAGGACGAACCACGTCGAGGAAGAATTATTTAGAGGATGAAACACTTCGAGGAAGAAACACTTCGAGGAAGGACCCACTTTCAAAACGAAACACGACCATCCGGCAGCCGGCGGGACTCCACGAGACTCATTATGCGAGCTACATTTAATAAAGTTGTGGACGCGACTGCGCGAGTCCTTGGTGAGAGTTTTAGGAGTGAGTTATAGCAAAATATGGAGCTAACAAAACCTGATCGTTACATGAAATGATGATGAAAATTTCCGTATACGATGAGAATTGAAACTTTATCTATTTGATGAGATTGAAAATTTCTCTATTTGATTAGAATTGAAAATTTCTCTATTTGATAAGAATTGAAAAAATATTAATTAAGATAGCATTTACTAAAAAAATAATATTTTTATTAAATTATTCAATTAAATTTTTTCTTACATTTAATTTTTGATTATTCTTCAACAATTACCAATCATTTTAATGGTTCCTTTTCCCATAAATACCGTAACAAACCATTCGAAATTCTCCACTCTGTCGAATGAGCTTCATTTCATGAATTTCGTGCACTTCTCACGACAATTCACACTCTGTGCTTAAATGAAATTAATTATGTCTCCGCGGCTCTGGAGCACGCTGTAAGTCTACACTAAAAAGAAGGCGCCATTATTTCAGCTGTCGCCATCACCATCGTCAACATCACCATCATCTACATCACTATCGGTCTCATCATCTTCGTTGTCATCATCATTACCATAGTTGTCGTCATCATCCTCATCGTTGTCGTCGTCACCATCGTCGCGGCATCAACAGCTCGCGACTGTTCGCCGTCGCTTCCGTCGCCAGTCGCTGTCGCATCCATGTCGATGTCTGCAAAGTTCTATGCACCAGAGACCGTCGTCGCGCCTCTGTCGCCACGCCCACCTCGTCGTCGTCCCCGCCCTGGACTGACGACGACACCATCACCAACGACCGCGTCATCGTCATCACCGTGACCGACCGACCGAAATCGTCGTCGTCGTCGTTGTCGTCGCCTTCGGCAGGAGTTGCAACTTCATCAGCATCCGCGCCGGCAGCAATTGTCGTCATATGAAACTCCCGACAGTCGGGTCCTCCTTCGACAACAACAAAAACAACGATAAGAGTTGCAACATGAACAACAACAACTTGGGTATGAACAATAACAACATGAATAGTACGAACAACAACAAGATGAGTAGCAAAAACTACAACAGCTATAATAGAAACAACAAATAGGATAATGGCACAAGAGCACGAACAACAACAAATTCTCACAATACCAACAAAGACATCAGTAGTGAAAAAGGGAAACACTTTAAATACAAACTTAGAGGGTGTGAGAAGGGGCGGAAAGGAGAGAGAAGGGTAGAAAAAAAATAGAGAAGGAAAAAAAAAAACACAGAGAATGAAAGAAAAAGCAAAGAAGGAGAGAATAGGAGGAAAAGTATAGAGAAGAAAGAAAAAATATAGAGGAAGAGGCAAAAGAAGAGAGAAGTAGGGGAAAAGACAAAGAAATAAAAAAAATAACAAACAAAGATAGAGAAGTAGAGAAAAAGATAGAGAAGTAGAGCAAACTATAAACAAGGAGGGAAGAGGAGACGATAAAAGGGACAGAGGTAGAAGGAGAGAGAGATTGAGGAACTATGGAGCTATGGAGAGTGAGGTCTTCAGAAGTTATAACGCTGCAGTGAACTCCGAACAAGAGCCAACAACATCATCCAGAGGATGCCAATGAGAGACTCGCAATGCGTTCGTCGGGATGTTTTTGTTGGTAGATGATGGGCATAGAGAATTCTAGGATGGCTAGGAGATGAAGAAGAAGGAGGATCCACTGAGCGGGAGGATCTCCGCACATGGGGCGGAAAAAACGCAAACAATGTTCGGGTCACGCGCTCCGTTAAGCGTTTGATGATGGTGACAAGTGCGCGGTTTTCGTCTTCGCCTCCGCCACATTTACATCCACAGACTCGTTGTTATCCTTTTTGTAAATGTGTGGGGGAGGGACATGTCTTATGCATGTGTGTGTTGATAGTATCTTGTTGATGTTTGAAACTACAAGAGGAATCGTTGGACGACAACTTCTTGGAAGTAAAACTTCATAATGTTTTACATTACCGAATATTTGAGAATATAAAAAACTATTGAGTGAGAGAAATAGAGTGAGTGAGATGGAGACAAAAATTATTCGACTAATCCCTGGATATGATTATTCCTTTTCTCACATGTAATCCCAGCCACTAATCGTTGATATATTACATGTTCTCAAGAAACTGAGAAGACTCCCGGAGAGATCCGGATCTCGCTCTGAGAGATTTTGGCCTGCCGCGCCCCTCCCCGCTCAGAAGCTGTCGCTTAATGGATGACATGTGACTCATGTGGGTTTATCGCCATCGCTGACAGCCTAATTGACTCCTCACAACCCAATGACGCCAACCCCACGACGCCAACCCCACCACATCAGATACAGGAAACGCCTACTTTTTCACTCAGCCTTTTCACTCTGGCTTTTTTTTTCGCTTAGACGATGAGGCTGTCAGGTCTTGATAAGCTGGACCAATAACTCGGGATGTGACACACGCTCGACTGATTGACTGACAGATAGACAGACGGATGCGTGGAACAGAAGGCTAGACAGACGTATGTACAGGAAATTGAGAGTGGGACGTTGAGAAACATTTCGGAGTCAATTTGGTGGCCTCACATGAGAAGACCTCGGGTGGGTGGAGACAAAAGTTGACTCTGCGGGGAGAAGGATAATGGTACACGCGGCCACACCCCCCGCCCCCTTCCGTGCATTTCTTCCTCCTCTTCTTCTTCACCAGGACCTCACCATTTGACATCTGAACGTGCCGCGTGACCTCGGCCTCATTCTCGCCCCGAACAAGTGTTCGATGTTTATCGGCGAAACTTCTGACACGTTGCTAGGAACTATTTACCCTCGCTCTCTCTCGTTTCCTCATTCACTTTCGTTCTAATATTTTCCCTCTCTCTCTCTCATTATTTCATAAATGCGTTCGAAGAATATTTCGAGCCAGAATGATGATGTAATATTGATATTTTTGATACCTAACATAGTCCACGCTATCAGTTGGATGTGAGAGTGTGGTTTTCCGAGTCATTTCATCCTTTTTCTTCACCGCTCGTGTGCTCTCTTTCAATCTCTTCTCTTGACTTCTCTTCTCTTCTTTCTCTCTCATGTTTCCTGTAACATTTTCACTTCCTTCGCCTTCCGGCCGATGGCGTCGATGACTTGTCGAACGTCGCCAACCAAAGCATATTTGTGTCTATGCGTCCATCCTCTTCTCTGTCTGTCCGTCTGTTTTCCTCTCAGCCCTTCTGTCTCTCGTTGGGTTGCTCGACTTTGAAGTCGTTTTCAATTAATCAAATGTCAGACATTCGACAAGAATTTATAAGCTATTTAATGCCTCATTTGCGGCCTACAAGAAGGACTCAGGATCACCACAACAACCACCACCAACACGACACGATGTCCTGCCTCGTCCTGCTGCATTTTGAGGGTTGCGCATTGGGATGAAGGATGTGCGAACATCCGCGGAATCTTGATAGGAAGTTGGTCAATTGCAGGACATTTTTCAACTTTTATCAAATCAATCACAAAAAACGCATAAATCTAAATTTAAGGACTTTATTTTGACAAAATGACCACAGTTTGACAAAATCAGTACAGTTTAATAAAATGAGTACAGTTTCAGAACATGTTTGAGAACTAATTTAAGGACCACATTGAGAGTCTGAATCAAAAAATCAGGAATTTATTTAAGAACTTCAAGGAAGGAGAAGAAACATTTATGGACCAAAATAATCTTTGAAACTGGATTTTTTCATATTTAATGACATCCACGAACATTAAATCAACTCCCAACCTCACATGATTCATTGGAAGTCCTTCGAATGGAAGTTTTCACTTTGGTCCTCCGGTTGTTTCTTCAGCAGGAGCTAATGAGTGAACTCCTCCCTTTATGCGGATGCCTCAGGTTTGATGGACATGAACTTGACTGCCTTTCGTCATCACAATCATTCTCCCTCTCTCTCTCTCTTTAACTCTACCTCCCTCCCTCTGTTGATCTCTCTGTCTCTCGTTTCAACTCTGTCCGCAAGCTGCCCGTGATTCAGACTCCGCAAAGTCTGACATTGTTGAGAGCATGACAAATGTACGCAATGTGATTTTTGTTGCTGTTGTTGTTATACTCGTTGTTGTTGTTATAGTCCGTTATATTGTTGTTTTTCGTCCTGTTGTTTCTATTTACATTTTTATTCAATGTCAGTGGCGAGCAACTGACGAGACTGACGACGGGAGAACATTTACATTTTAAGTAGTTTTTAAAACGCTGCAGTCAAGCGTCAGATAAGTGTCAACGCAGTCAATCCATCTTTGTGGCAGGGCGGTAGACCAGACAGACAGAAACAGAGAGAAAGAGAGAGAGATACATATAGACAGACAAACAAATAAACATATAGACAAACACATATATAGACAGAAAAACATTCACAGCATAGACCATTACAGAGATTCAGCACGACTTCGAGGAGGAGGTTGAGGAAAGGATCCCAAGAATCTGTTCGGTGCGAAAGTGTTAATGAAAAGAATGAGTTCGAAGAATTTTTCGGGATTCTGCCGCGAATTCACTTCCACTCAATTTATTTCGCGAGCGAAATATTCATATCCGTATATTTTGCGAGGTGTCATAAACGGAAAATGCTGCAGCCACTTCATGGGTCGACTGCACGACACACCATACCAACGATGGTGTTGACCACACCATGGTCAGGCGGCCGCTGCATCCTCCTGTCTCCTTCGAGTCGAAGCGGTCGAAGCGAGGCGCGTCGTCGTTCTCTCGCCTGCGTTGCATGCTTTAAGGCGCGAAGCATTTAATTCATTTAAAACAGTCCGTGACACTTCGGTCGCCGGTTGTCGTTCGTTGTCGCCATCGTCGTCGCCGTCGTTGTCCTGCTGGTCCTCGTCCTCGTAGCCGTTAGCCACAGGTCGTTGTTGTTATTGTCCTTCACTTCGTCGTCCTCGACGTCGTCGTCGTCGTCATCGTTGTTGTTGTCGTGGCGGACCTTGTTGAGACTCGCCGCCGTAAAAGCAGCTGTCAAAAGATTGATTTATTTATTTACATACTGCAAACTGTAGCATACTTTTCGGCACGATCTCCCCAACCTTCATCGTCGTCCTTGTTGGGGTTGAGTTCAGTTCGAAATATGCGTGGCTTACGTCGCTCTGGCAGCCCCACTCAGAGCTGTCAACGGTCTCCAACTGGCTTCATTCGCAGCTCCTTCGAGTGGCCAGAGAGGAATCGAGAGAGATTGACTGGAAGACCAAAAGAGGGACCAAGAGGAAGGATCAAGAGAAGGACTGTGAGAGGAATCAAAAGAGGAATCGAGAGGGAGAGATCGAGGGAGATGGAGAGACCGAGGTTTGGAAAGGACTCGGCCGACTCCTGGGCGACGATGCGTTGATGTTCATTAATTATTTACAACCTCACTCGAGTCCTAGACCCAGAGCAACAGAGCTTTGGTAAAAACTATCAGATGCCACGAGGGACTCCCTGAGGAGGAGAAGAAGATGAGGATCCCACCAGAAGTTGGAGCCGGTGATCTCACAGGCCCCTCATCCTTCATCGGATTTCTCACTACCAATGCCCACCTCGCCAATAAATCAGTTATCGAGACCCCGATGCTCATTAGCCATAACCAACCGCGCTCAATTTGCTCCGGATGCTTGTTTGGTCGGTCGAAGGGTCGGCAATAAAATTAACAATCCATCGTAAGGCAATAATAATGTTCGGAGCGAAATCGAAAAATGGTTTAAAAACCATAAAACTGAGCTTAACAATGGCCGATGGCAAATGGCGGATGGCGGACAGATGCTGACGGCGGCCATTTTTCAAACCATTCAACGGATGATTCAGCATCAGAAGCCATATTGTCTCCGGCGGAAAGTTTGCGCCGCCCGTGGCTCGTGGTTCGTTGCTCGTGGCTGTGTCTGGCGCTCTTCTCATGGGTCGTCAGTTGAAGAAGCTCATAAATTCGCATGCGAGGACGAGTCAAACAATGAATGAATGAATGAGTTTCGTATTCTTCTCTCGCTCTCTGGCTCTTCCTTTTCTATGACTTTATGTGTGTCCGTTTGTCTATTCATCTGACTGTCTCTTCTGTCTGTCTGTCTATCTGTCTGTCTGTCCTTTTCGTTTGCCTGAATGTCTGTCTATTCTTCAGTCTGTCTGTGGGTGTGAGCGGAAGTCATCGGAAGCAAGCCATACATTAACATTCGCTAATCGCCTTCCGCTCGGTCGTCCTGGGTCCTGCGAGGCAATTCATCTTTTGTCCTTGGAAAAAGAGAGAGAGAGAGAGAAAAATGATTCTCTTTTCGAATGAGAATAAAAATTGAAGTTAACGAGATGCGATTACGATTAACCATTGTTAAAATTGACCATTTAACTTCTGTCCGCCTTCTGTCTGCACACTTCGCCCATCCCACTCTTCCTGCCAATAAATTGTCCATTTGCTGTCTTGCTCTCGCTCAGACCTGGCCATTTGCTATTTCCAGACGATTAATCATAATTTTATGCGCGCATTCTGTCAAATAATTGAAAGTTCATAATTTTTGGAAGGCGTTCGGGGGCGTCCTTCCTTCCGAGACGAGACGAGACGAGAGAGAGAAAGAGAGAGACGAAGAGTTTTTCTCGAGAAGAAGTCGAGGACAAGGTGGGGAGTGAGAGAGAGAGAGAGAGATGAGGCCAGACCTGGACTCGTTGGATGGTTTCTTGCCAAGGAAACTGTTTCGAGGTTACTCCAAGTACCCATCAAAGTCTCCCCTCCCCTCATCGCCATCTGTATCTTTCTTCCTCCTGCCTTTCCTTACATCCTCCTTCATTCTCCTCTCCATGTCATCTCCTTCAGTTCGTAAACCAGAAAGTTTTTTATGAAGTTATTAATTTTTGATGGTTTATTATCGGAATCGGAAGAAACTTCGATCGTCGGTTCGTTCGTTGGGGGGCGTTGATTGGTCGCGTTGAGGTGGGGCGGGGAGTGTGGCGCTTGTCTGGACTCGACCCACGTCGCACTTTTGATATTTTCATGTCTGCAAAGTTTCCGGATGTTCGATGATTTTAGCGATGGGCAAAAGTTCAGTTTTTATGAGCAGCCAAAAGGCATTCATTCGATTGTTATTTAAATCATCGGTACAGGGAGAGAGTTCCAAATGGTATGGATAGTGTGGTGAAGCTTTAATAAGTGGAGTCGTTAGTGGGGCTTTAGTATCTAAGCTTGAAGAGCTGGTCCTCGTAAAGTTTAATTACAGAATTTTTTAATTCCAAGATTTGACAATATTTTCAGTGAAGAATAAATGTATTTTCTTATAAAGAAAAATCACAAAAACTCTCACTCAATATATTATTATGCAAATAATATTTTTAGGCAAAAATTTATTGTAAATTAAAATAATTAATTTAATTATTGATTTTATTTAAAAAAGAAACATATTAAAAATCTGCAAAAAATCCCCATAATGATAGTTTAAAAACCCTTGATACTTCACTCGACCTTCAGGTTATTTTCCTCCTGGGAAAACTCCAAAGATAGGTCTGGGAAATTCCTGACATGAGGACACATGAGGGAGACGAGGCCACATGATGGAGATGAGGACGATAATAACCAATTTACTAACACATTTACCGACAAAAAAACTCCAACAATCACGGTGACAGCAAATGGCAAAAAAGCAAAGCAAAACAAAAAACAACAATACAACAAACAATAAAACAAACACAACAAAATAAAGGCAACAACAACAATAGCAAAATAAAAGCAACAACAAAAACATCATCAACAGTAACGAGAACAAGAGCGATACTAAAAACCACTGCAAGAAATACTCTCGAAGCAGGATTCTATTATTTGATGGCTTATAGATATTTTTATGAGATACTTTAGATAAATATGTAATCACAACGACAACAACAACAATGTAGAAACTGTCACAATCGTATCGAATTGACAACGTAGGGGAAGTAACAACAACAACAACAGCCACAAGAACAGAAATGAGACCAAACCAATCGAAGGAGACGAAGTAGAGACAGAAAAAAAAGTGACAACATCGTGTGAGGAGTTGATGGAAAAAAAAACATCTACGGAAAGACAGCGCGCATATGTATGAGTGGGAGTGAGTCAGTATGTGTGTGTGATTGTGGATGTAATGTGCACACATATCTATATGTAATGTATATGCATGTGAATAAGTGAGTGGACTTGAGTTTTTCTTGTTGCTATTTTGAGTGTAATGTGAGGGAATGGAAAGACAAGAAGAATACACACACACACGCACACAGTATACGGTAAACGGCATCGATAAAGTTATTGAAATCGTATTTTGATTGTCGACCCAACGATATCGATGACAATGAACAACATGGTGTCGGGTGAGGACGAACTGAGAGTGAGAGACAGAGCGAATGATAGACAGTGAGTAAGAGGAGGAGAGTGAGAGAAAAAAAAGCACAAACAGTAAAGACTTTGACTTAGAGGGAGTGGAATAATCGAAAGGAATCTGTATATGCAGAAGCGATGAAATAATATTGCTTTTTGATAAGAGCGAAATCGTTGAACAATTTTTAAATTGTTTGGTTTTTGGAGGAGGAAACAAAAAGTTCAATTATCAATTTTAATATAAACTTTGGAAGATCAATTTTAATATAAACTTTGGAAGATTTTTTGTCATCAGGTCTCAAATGTAATTACATCAGTATTCTATAGCTATAGCGCGGCGTAAATTCATGAAATACTGTAAATAACTGTAAAATAAAGTTTCATTCATATTATAATTATATTAAAAATCAATATCAACTTTTTTAATTAAATTATAAAAATCTATAAAAAAATAAATAATACAAATCTGTGATAAAAATCAATTTAAAAAAAAAACAATATTATAATAAAATTCCTTATAATAAAATAAAAAAAAAACTCTATAACAAAAATGAAGACTAAAAAAACAATGATACAAATCCAAAATAAAACTCTATAATAAAAATCAAGAAACATTGACATCGATTGCTTTTAGGGAAAATCCAATTTCCATCTACAACAGCTGAGAATATGCCAGAATAATCTCCAACTAACGATGTATTTTCCTTGGGCCTAATCGTTGTACCTCGACTACTCGAAAATCGTTTCTGCTTACCTCAAACCCAACTCTTTATGAGTGGCTTCGCCTCTCCGATGCAGTAGTAAATAGAGCTTTTAATAACGACCACATTGCCTATCGTTCTCCTTCTTCTATTTCTCTCTCTCTCTCTTTCTTCTACCTCTCTGCCGCTCTTCCTCTCTCGTACCTTAACTACTTCAACGCTCCTGCGGGAGACGAGCGCAACCGCAAACACAATTCACAAGCCGTAGGATCAGGCTCTGGAGCTGGAGCAGCTCGGCGATGTCACAAACACAAAGCCTTCCATGGAAATTCGTTAAAAGCCTTCGACGCACACGCACACAATGGAATCCCCCCGATGGGATCCCTCGACCACGACCCCCTGGAGTCCCAGAGGCCACTGGCTGCGTTGGTCTTAGAAGCTTTTCGGCACCACCTTCCTCTATCTTTGCCTTTTTCTCCCTCTAACCAGGTCTCAATCTACCTCACGCTCTCTCTCCCTCTAACCAGGTCTCAATCTACCTCACGCTCTCACTCTCTCTAACTCACAATCTCCCTCTGTCTCTCTCTTTCGAATTTCCCTTTGGCTCTATCTCTAGATTGAATTTGGCTCGCTTTTTGGCCGAACGTCGAACCAACGAACGAACGAACACAACGCAAATTGGGCCAAAAGTCCAGAGTCAAATGGAAATAACGATGGCTAATGACATTAGGCTGGATGTTGCCTAAATGGACTTGGTCCACGAATGGCCAACGAGGGAAGGCGAAAGAGACCGAACGGCGTCCGATGGGGAATCGAATCGAAGCGAAAGGATGAACTGGACCCGGGGGGAGTTTGGGTGGTGGCTTCATTTCGTGCTGCTAACCTAGATATAAGGTAAATGAAGATTTATGACAGGTGGAGCGAACCACATGAGGCGTGGGGGGAACGAAGTTGAATTCAGTGCAAAACCATGTTCACAATTGGAAGCTCTATAGGTCACCTTAAAATAACCTTCTTCGATGGAAGTCGAAGGAGGATGAAGGTGGAGTAAGGATAAGGAAGGAGGAGTAGAAAGTAGGATGAAGAAGAATAAAGAAGGTTGAAGAAAATGTAGAAGTGCCTTTTTCTAGGAGAAGGGAAAGGTCGAAAGGAGCTCGAAAAGAATGAAAAGAATGCAAAATTTGTGTGAGTCTAAATTGACGTAAATAAGTCACACATATCAACTGAAATCTCCCTCATTGTCTCTCTGTGTCTTTTTCTTTGGCTCATTAGCTCTCCTAATGAAAAACTTCATTTGCACACGGGTTCATAAACCAGATTCTGATTTCTTCGTCTTCGACTGAGAAATTATGAGCTTCATCGTTTCAAGTCGTTCTGGAGTCATGTTGGAAGCCGGTCTCGTCATCGTCAGGACTCCAGTCGTCATCCTCGCAGTTGTCGTCCTCATCCTAACAATCGTCCTCATTCTCTCAGTCATCGTCCACATCACCATCATCCTCGCAGTCATCACCAGAGCCACCGAATGTGGAGCAAACATAACACACAAAGAGGGGGATGGATAGAGAGACAGGGAGAGAGAGAGAGAGAGATGAATCCTTTGTTCGCCAAACTAATGTAGTCCTCGCCACTGACTCCATCCGTCCTGTGTTCTCTTCCTCTGTTGTAGATTCCATCGCACCTTCCATTCCTTCATCCTTCCTTTACTCTATACTCTCCATGGTCTCTTTCATCCTCCATTCTCCTCTGGTTTCCTCGATCCTCTTCTCTCCGTCCTTTCTTCCACCATCCTAGGTCGAGTCCTTGTGTTCGCCGTACGACAGTGTGAAAATATGAAAACATCCATCATCGGCAGAGCGGGGGGCTCCATGGAGTCCACGGTGAGGTGAAGCCGAGAAGGACAGCGGGTCGTCGTTTGACAAATCACTCCAATTATGCCCCAAAAGCAGGCAGCAGCCGGCAGTTGCATCGCCGTCGGATCCGCAAACGCCGGCTTCCGTGGAGGGACGAAAGCCCAGGATGCATTCACGGTTAATCCGGGTACATAATTCGGGGATTATGAGTCAAGTTATGTTGGATAAATGGGAACTCATCTGCGTTTAATTGCGACAGAGATGGAGACATAGAGTGAGCGAGATAGAGAAAGAGATATATATACAGACAAATGGAAGAAACAGAGATAGAGAGTTACGAGAACTGGAGTGTAAAAGAGAGATAGACTATGAACGAGTTAGATAGGAAAAAGAGAGAACGAGAGAGATGTATTGTGACTGCAGTCACACTCAAAATATCTTCATGCTGTCAATTTGAATTACAGTTAAATTTCACACAGATCCTATTTTGATGAATGATTTAAAGTAATTTGTTCATAATTTGTTGTCGAATGTTTTCCTTAAAGATTTAAACATAATTCAAATTCCTTTTAACAATGCCATATATAATCATATCAAGGCCTTGAAGGTCGTGTAACTAGTATTTATTTCTTGTAATAAATAAATAAAACAAATAAATAATCAACAAGTATAATATTGCCATCAACATACATATATTAATGCCTTGTATAATAATGTTATATAGATATAATCATGCTATTTATAATCATGTCATGTATAATCATTCCTATAAACCAAGTCTTCCTTTCCATCTAATATTTTCATTTCATATTTTCGATTTCTTTTCATATGCCAATCCATCAGCATTTCATTGGAAAATCTTTCTCATCCCAGTACATCTATTCGACTTCTTTCTCCACATTTTTTTCCCCGAGCACATCTCGGTTTCCTTCTTTGACGTTGTCCTTCTCTCTCTCCAGTCTATCGAGTTTTCTCCCTAGCTCTTTACTTTTCCTTTCGCCACTGTATTCACAGTTCATCGAATTCGCTACTTTTTTTTCTCATCTTCATACCACTTTCTCTCACTCCAACTCTATCTCTCTCTCCCTCTGTCGCTCTGTCACTGCCACAGTGGCAGACAGACGTCCCCTTCCCCTGGACCTCGAAAATCACATGCAAAATGGCAAATGATTTGCAAGTTATTGACTCCATTAAAGCGAGCGTCTATTTAACTGTCGAAATTGAAATTTCGCTATCAACCTCCCTCCCTGCGATTTGGCCTTTGCTCCACATTCTCCTCTCTTCCCCATGGTCACATCATTCATTCTCTCTCGCTCTTTCTGTCCCTCATACATTCTCACTCTCTATAGCATTATTTTTTCTCCACCTCTCTCCCCCTTTCTCACTCACTCCGCATGTCTATCGCGATGGGAAAATGCTGACAGTTGCCATTTTGACGATTTGATGTGAAAGTAAATCACGTATCACAACCACAGAGGCAGACGGGGACTCACTGTCACTCACACACATTGACACACACAAGCACGCACGCATACACACTCATCCACACACATACTGATACATTTTACACATATACAAACAGTTGTAATTGAAGTGATTTTGAATGGCAAATCACGTGACAATCAAGCCGAGAAGCAAACGAGGATGAGACGGAGGGAGGGAGTGAGAGTGAAGACAGACAGAAGTGCAGATAAACTGGAAGATAGGATATGTAGAAAATTACGGAGAGAGATAGAATATTTTGCAGGTGAGTCGGATAGATATGGAGAGGGATAAAATGGAATATACATTGAAAGATCGTCGCTTTGACAACCGACAACGATGGGAAAATTTTGAGAACATTTTTGAGAAGATCGAATAATAAAAAATAAAGTGTACCATAAATTTTGTATTTAAATATAAGTTTATTCCAAATATTGTTAAATAAGAAAATGTAATATTAATAATGAATATGAAAGTTGCAAATTTTCTTATCTCGACATAAGTTATTCAGTACATAGTCCACAGGTAAAATAATAAAATAATAAACATATAAAAAATATATAAAACTAAAGCTATACGATCCCTCAAATTTCGTCGAACATATTTGCGAAAATCAATCATTGAACCCGAACCAACTGGGTTGAATTGACAAAAAAATATGACTCAAAAATATCCTGTTTTTACTACGCCCTCCTCCACCTCGACCTTTTGCCCTCCTGCTGCACCTCTTCCTCATCACCGTCTACCTCCTGCTCTTCATCGTCCTTCTCAACCACCTCCTCCTCCACCTTCTCCTCCCTTTCATAGTCCTTCTCATCCTTCTTTTTGAAATTTAATTTCCTTTCGCGAATTACTTTCAGCCCCGCTTCACGATCCACGAGGGTGGGAGGAGTTTTTGAGGACCAACTATTCGCAAAATTTACACGACCCCTCAACTCCTCCCCTGACCTAAGCAAGCTCTCTCCTGATCCACGCGACCCCTCGACATGCCACGCCCTCCTCCCTCCCCCCCCGTCAGTGCAAGACAGCTGCAATATTTCATTTACAAAACTCGAAATTGAGTCATAAACAATGACACTCGCCTCTGCTACTGAGGGGTCCGCATGTCTTTGGGGGAACTTTTCTTTTTTTAGTTCATTTTCTGCAATGGCCGGTATTCGCAACCCTTGTTGCAATCGCCGGGTTGGGGGAGGGGGGTGTAGGATGAAGAACGATTCGACATGGAAACTACTACTTTTCATAAATAATTCTCCCCCATACCTCGCATTCACAGAACATCAGATCGCGACAGTCGAAACTACGAAGGAAGTGGAAGATGCAGGAGAATAGTGGATGGAGGATGTAGGGGGGAGGATGTCAGGAATCGAATTAATCCAGGAGGAAATTCAACGTGTTGAGAATCTATTCAGGAGTGAATTCAACTAAGATAGAATTCCTCCAGCATAAAATTAAACCAAGAACGAATTCAACCAGAAGAAAATTCAACCTAAAGCAAATTTAACCAGGATCAAATTCAACCAATAGAGAATTTAAATAGTTAACCAGGATCAAATTCAACCAATAGAAAATTTAAATAGTTTCGAATCCATTGTTGGCGCGGTTTTCGAAAAACTCCTCCGCGATTTTCTGACAACGACGTCGACTCCGCTTGTTGAATTAGAAATTAGCGAACGATCCTCCGCCTCCTGGCAACCGAAGGTACACAATTCGACATCCTTCCAGCCCCGAATTCCTTCGAGCTCCGACATCGTTCGAGATACCCAGATCCTTCTAGCTCCAGCATCCTTCGTGCCCCCTCCATTGTTACTCCGAGCTCCTCCACCATCCGCCGTGCTCCTTCAGCATCCTTATAGCTCCGACATCCTTCAAGCTCGACCTCCGATATCCGTCTAGTTCCGCTGTGTTCGTATCTAGGTATTATCACAATCTCTCATTGTCTCGCTGTGTGCGCTTCCCGTTTGAAGTGTCTGTCATAATTAGCAGCTTAGTGCAAATCACTGCTGCTCGATGGAATATTTTCCCCAAAATATTCTCTCCTCTCGCTCTTTCGCCTTTTCTTCCTATCACTTTCCTTTCTCTTCCTATCTCCTCCTCCCCTGACTCACTCGCATTCACCATGAACTCTCGCTTCCAGATCCGAAATTAATGGAGTCCTTGTTGTTTCCATGAAGTTCTATGTGTGTGTGTGTGTGTGTGTGTTTGGCTGCGTGTGTGTTGTAGTGTTGGAGGTTTATTCGGTATATTTGCGAAGCTCTGCAGCTGCGTGTGAGAAGTCGGCGAAATCTCGTAATGCGGTTGGAGTTAATGCCTTCATTATTTTTGCGTTCTATTTCCGGATTTTCGGCTTCGAACATTTGCACGAGGGACACATTATTATGTGTAAGAGAGAGAAAGAGTGAGAGTGAGATAGAGATAGAGATAGAGTGGGAGAAAAATAAAGATTTCTTCCTATATTTATTAGTAGATATTTTCATTAGATATTCTCAGACATATGACGAATAAAATCTACTTTTTATATTATTCTATTATTTGTGAAAGTTTTCCAATTTTATTATTAAAAATATCAAATGAACAATTTGTAATAATAAAATTTCTAATATTTTCTAAAATTGTCTGAGTGAATTTATGTTGATTTTGAAAAGAACATGAAATTGTCTTAAAATACATTTCAAAGAATTTATTTGAATTTCCTCATGATTTCCTTTCCCAAGTGAAATGGGATATTCTTATAAATCTCAATAATTCCCACCTCCAGCCTTTAATGCCATTTGTGAACACACTCATAATCACACGCACACACGCTCACTCTCCTGCCCTCACCCACACAACCTCGATTTGTTCAAATATTCTCCAACATTCCAATTTCATTTTCTCTTTTCTCCTTCGTTCATTCCTTCATCGTTTATTCAGTTCTCATTCCTCTCTTTCACTCACTTTCTTACTCTCTCTTTCACTCACTTTCTTTCACTCTCTTCCTCTTAGACACACATTCACTCTCTCGCTCTCTCATACACTCTCTTATTCTCACCCACTCTCCTCCCATTCTCTGGATATCAAAAGCCAAATCAGTTGATTAATTATTAAGGACAATTAATATTTTGAGGGTTTTAGGTTCATTCGACGCCCCCATGTTGAACTCTCTGTAACACATACACGCAGCCGAACACACACTCACGCTCCTGTTGAGCCACCCATCTGGAGTCTCCCATACCTAAGGACATGTGGTGGGCGACTACACTGAGAAACAAATTGTTAAATGAATCCTCGAGAAAGATTTCTCGTTTCCGTTTTGTTTCCATTGTTTTCCTAATTATAATTTTTGTTTAAATGGTATATTGAATTATGAATTTAATTATGGTGTTAAATAGAAAGAGCTAACTAAAAAAATAAAAATTTCATTAAAATTTAAGAATTTCACTAAAACTAAAAAATTTCACTAAAATTGAAAAATATCATTAAATTTGAAAAAAAATCACAAAATGGAAAACTAACTAAAATTAAGAAATATTTTTTAAATTAAAAAAACTAATTTTATCGATATTATTATATGCAAAATTTTACGGAATATGAAAAATTTCACTAAATTATGAAGAAATAAAATTTTGTAAAATATCACAAAAATTAAAAAAAAATGGTAATAATTCAAACAAAACCAATTTTAATTAAAAATATTATATATTTAATTTTTTAAGCTTTATAAGAATTTTTTAAGAAACAATTTTTTATATATATATCCATCCCATTCTTTCTTTCAGTGTACAGCTGTTTGCTTCCCATGCAGGAAGCACTTTGAGTGCAAAGTGTTTGTTCTTCCTGTTTGAGAGTTTGGCAGTGATATTCAGGTATTTGTTGTTGTTTATAATATTGTTATTGTATTCTCAAACTTGCCTGTGGATCGCATGTTGTTATTGTTATTGTTGTCGTTGTTATTGCCGTTGTTGGTAGTGTGTGTCGTGTTTAAACAAAACTTTAGCGCATAAATTTAATGAATAATTGATGGAAATAAAGCAAACGTTTGGGACTCTTTTGCCGAGAGCGAAACATGGAGACCTCCGAGAAAAAAAGAAATAAAAATCAAAATGCAAATACAGCAACAATTATAACAACAACAAAAAAACAAACACAACACAACAACAATCATTTAATTGCACTGCACGCAATCAGTGAGCGAATAAAAAACTCAACAAAATAACCAAAAAGTTGATATGAATGAAGAAAGGGGATGAGTCAAATTCCGGAGCATTTCGAGGAAATTAAAATAAACATGGATAAATTTAATATTTAAATACTTTCAAAAATGAAAACACAAATGGGAATCAAAATGAAATGACGGCAATAACGACGATAGCTTCTTTTGCTTCCTTCCTGTTGCTGGCTGATGTTTGTTGTGGTTGTTGTTGTTTATGATTGCTCTCTTTGTTGTAGTGGTTGTTGTTGTTATAGTGGTTATAAAAAGCATCATGAAGTCGGCTGCTGCAGTTGATGTTTAACGCCCCAGCGATGATGAAGCGAAAAGCAATTTTCGTGCAAAATAAACTTGAAATTTGCGCCAGAGCGGATTTTTATTATTAAAATATAAATGTTGCATGATGCCATCCCTCATACACTCTCTCTCTATCACTCTCGTTCTTTATTCTCTTCCTCCTGCTTCAGCACAACTTATTATACACAGAGATATTTCACCGCTTTCTGGTCAAGATTGATTCAGTTTAATTGAATTTCTATCTGCATTGAGCCGATAATTAAAAATTTTAGGTTTTTTTTTTGTTATATTTATATTTAAAATATATTTATTTTTTTATTTTTTTAAATATTTATCATTTGTAGCAAATTTTGAACAAATTTAAAATATACATTTTCTCTCTCTGTAGCCGGAGACGAAGTTGTCATCCTTTTGCGTGTCGTCTTGGCGATTTCTCATTTAAATACAGCTCCTGATGGGGAAACAACTCTTGCAACAACAACAGTAATAACAACAACAAAAATATCAACAACGTCAACTATGAGTAGGAAAACAAGAAGATGAACAAGATGAAAAGGAAGAATAATGAAATGACGAAGTAGACGAAGAAGGAGTAAAAGCTACAGTCGCAACATCCGTTGATGGTTCATTTTTCAAGTAATAATAAAACGAGAAGCAACACTTGCAATGACAAGTGAAACAACAACAATAACAAAAACATTAACAATATTAAAATTAAGAAGAAGAACAACAAGATGATCATTAAGAACAAGGAGAACATCGCCAACAGCAACAAGATCATCATCAGCAATAACAAGAATATCTTCAACAACAAACAGACCATCATGAGAAAGTACAAAAACCATAGCAGGAAACACAAAACAGACATCGACGAATACAGCGACAACAACAACATAGTGGACAACAGCAATGAGACAACAACAAGAAAAAATACGTGAGCAACAAGAGTAACAACAAGTGAAGCAGCAGAAACGACAACAGCGAATGGAGGAAATATTTCATAACAATTCCAGGATGAAATTAAATTTCACCTTCGGATCCGCGACAGCTTCGAGTGGTCTGA
This sequence comes from Coelopa frigida, assembly GCA_017309665.1. NCBI lineage: Eukaryota > Metazoa > Arthropoda > Insecta > Diptera > Coelopidae > Coelopa > Coelopa frigida. The sequence continues at coordinate 27,622,840 of CM029562.1, forward strand.
GTGAAAGGGGTGTGACGGGGACGGAGAAGGTGAAACTGAAACCAAACGAAATGAAATGAATATGAAACAACATGAAATGAAATAAAATGAATTGAAATGAAATGAAAATAAGTAAAATATGATATGATATAAAATTGAAACAAAATTCAAACACAAAAAGAAAATTAATATGAATCCTGAAGGAACGTTGGTAAAATGAAACTAATATGAAACAAAACGTAATTAAAATAAAATAAAGAGTGAAATTAAAGTGAATTAAAAATAAATTAATATGATTGGAAACGAAGTTAAAATAAACAACAAGACAAAAACAAAACAAAATGAAAATCAAATAAAGTAAAACATAACTAATATGAAACAAACCGAAATTAATATAAAAGAAACTGAAATTGAAACAAAACAAAAATGAATTTAAAACGAAACAAAACGATATTAAAAGGAAACAAAAGGAAAAAATAAAATTAAACAAAATGAAATTATGACGAACAAAACGTTTGAATGATGAAATGTGAAATTAAAATGTACGAAAAGCGAAACAAAATGAATTGATATGAATTCAAGTGAAACTGGAAATGAAAACGAGATAAAATCATCGTCAAAAGCCATCGTAAGGTCCTTTCCGACAGATAACGTCGGCTTCACCCGCCATCAAGGACGTCATTCTCGGTCACAATAACATCATTGTGCAACAATTATTCATTGGGCCGCGGACAGTTGGAAGGCCAGACAACGAGCTCCGGTAGTTAGACAGATTGTTGGGGGGACAAAGAGTAAGATGGAAGGGAGAGAGAGATAGTAGTGAGAGAGAACGAGTGATGGGAGATGACTGAAGCTTGGGATGGAAAAGTGGCATTTAATGAAATTGCATTCTTTGACGATTCCATAGGAAGACGATATTAAAAATTACGATGGATCGAATAGGAGAGGGGATTTATACATGATATACTGGGTGCATAGAATACAGGATATTGGATTCTTCTCTCTGTCCTCTCACTTGGGTGTAGAAAAATCGAAATGGACTATGTATATGAGGACTCAGACTAATCCATCACATTCCTCATCTCATCCGGAACATAACTTTTTACCAAGCGACAACCGACGTCTGCCTTTTCAGTCACCCCCCAATTGCAAAACATCGCCTCCTCCTCCTGATTCCAAACCCCTCCAACCATGCTGGACAAAGTTAACAAATGGCTCAGACTGCATCAGACAATCTCCGGGGATTTCTCAACGACAGACGCAAAACGGAAAAACACCACACAGTGGAAATCTTTTGATTTTTCCCTCAACCCCGATTCTGTTCTCGTTTCTCACATCCTATTTTCCACACTCCCCTCCTATTGTGTTTCCCTTCGCCTTATGTTTCCCCTTCCTCTTGTGTTTCCCCTTCCCCTTATGTTCCTCTGTGCTATTTCTCCATCTCTATTCTTGCTGTCGTTCCTCCTTCACTCAGTCGGTCGCTCGTGCATGCAACGTTTCGGTTGCATACTTTTAGGAGCCCAACATGTTTCAGCTCGGAATGTGTTTTCATATGGTTTACGCTGAGTTGCCTGCTCGACTCTATTACCGTGGCTGTGGCCGTGGTCGAGGTGTAAAAGCGTAGCATAGTGGTGAGTTGTTGTTGTTGTTGCTATAGTTGCAGTGGTCGGGGTTGAAAATTGCGGTCGTCGAGGGAAACTGTCTGTACGCTGAAAGACAGTGAGATGATGCCGGGTCTGCCTGGGATGCGAAGGGCATTGTGATGAGGTGTGGTGAGGAATGAAGGAAAGTGAGAGGAAAAGGTGATGAGGGAGGTTGGGATGAGGGGAAGGCAGTGAAGGTAGTGAAGGGAGCCCGAGTGAAGTCGTCATGAATCATTTAGTGGCTACTTCGGAGTCTTCAACTGCGGCCTCCGGAGCTCTTGGTATCATTTTTCGTCGTCGTCATGATTGAAACCGACCGTGGGGCAAAAATATAACTAAAATTAAGAAATCGTAGTAAAATTAAAATTATACTAAAATTGAAATTTTTTTTACTAAAATTGAAACATTTTAATTTTTTTCTAGAATTGAAAAATTTTACTAAAAATTAAAAATTTTACATACCAATTGCAAAATTTTGCTCAAATTTTAAAATTTATACTAAAACTGAAAAATTTCAGTAAAAATAAAAAAAAATCACTAAAATTTAAAATAATAATTTCACATTAAATTTAAAAATTTCATTAAAATTAAAAAGTTCACAAAAAATAAAAAATTAAATTATATATGAAAAATTAATAAATTTCAATAAAGGTAAAAAATATTACTAAAATAGAAAAATTCACTAAAATTTAAAATGTGTACTGAAATTTAATAATTTTAATTGTTTTGTATGAATTCTTAAAATTGTATAAACATTTTCAAACCATTGTGGTACGTTGAAAATCCTCTCCGATTCGCTCCACTGTGCAGCCCTCGGGTGCGGCCCCTGCAATTATTCGCAACGCAATTTCGACCGCATTATTTTCCACTTCGAGCTGCTAAATTTATGGAAATGCACTAATTTCCAGAAGCGGGAAACATCAAAATCAACCCAAGCAAGCGGCAGACTTCTGCTCACTTTTTACGAGAGAGAGGGGGCGAAAAAAAAGGTGCGCAACGAAGCCGAACCGACGAAATGAAATTTCGGCTGCAACCCTCAGTGGACCGGGAGGACGGGGGACGTCGTCAGGGCGGCATTTAAAGAAGAATCTAACACGAAGAAGTGATCAAAAAGATGGGTGGAAAAGGTAAACGCAGAATCAGAGCTATAAAATGTGAAAAAAATCGCATTCCACACTCCTCGTCGTCCGGAACAGGCGGCGTCACTAAATAATGCAACATGGCAACCCAAGATCTTTACCGCGTAGACGAATGACTATCGCATCCCAAATTCAGGATTCTCCACACCTTTGGATACCGCCAGGAACCAACTGGAGCCATACATTGAGAGGGGAGAAGAAAAGCTTTAGAAGAAAGGTGAAAAGTCATGGTCAGCAAAAAGATAAAGCGGACGAAGAGTCGCAAAGTGTGGAATAAGAGAGGAAGTACAAAGATGAAGACAAGAGAATGAAATAATGACAAAATATCCTATGAGATAATATCCAATGACAAAATATCCAATGAGAAAATATCTAATGATTAGAATAAGATCTTGCGAGAGAATATAGGCAAAGGGAAAATCAGATCGTTAAAATAATCAAAAAGAACTGGAAACAGACAGACATCAGACCGAAACCAAACTGAGGGAGGTTTGGCGGTGCATAATGAAGAAGACAACGACTTCAAACGCAGCACGTTACGACGTCCCCGGGGATCGCATTTAGTGCCAAAACGCGACCAAACGACCGGTGGACTGGCTACAACAACACCAACAATGATAACAGGAATGGCAACAACACTTCAAGGGACAAAGTTATTGCTCCTCAGACTCCGCTGGGAGGTGCGTAGAGCAAGTGCATTTTTAATGGATTGGGTCGGGCTGGGTTCGAATCGAGATTGGGTTGGGTTTGAATTGAGATTGGAAGGAGGTTGGATTGAGGATGAGGTGGGTTGAGATTGGATATAGGTTGGGTGGAGTTTGAATAGAGTTGGAATGAGATGAATTTGGATTGAGTTTAGGTTGAATTTGGATTGAGTTTGGGTTGAATTTTGCTTAGTTTAGGTTGAATTTGAATTGCGTTTGGGTTGAATTTGGATTGAGTTTAGGTAGAATTTCAATTGAGTTTGGGTTGAATTTGGATTGAGTTTGAGTTGAATTTAGTCTAAGTTTAGGTTGAATTTGGGTTGAGTTTGGTTTGAATTTGGATAGAATTTCGGTGGAAGGATGGACTGAGTTTGGATTGAGTTTTGGGTAGAGGTCGATGAGGGTTGGACATCGCTGGTTTCACGTGAAAGAGTCTCGGTCCCGAACTCGGCAGCCCCTGGTTGGTCGTTGACTGGTGCCGCCTCCCTCGGGATGCATTACCGAGCCAATCGAAGGTATAAATAAATATCAGGTTTATTAAAAGCAGCGCCAAGCGTCTGCTGCTTTCCTCCACCATCTCCTTCTCCTACCCTGGTGCACTTTCGCAGTCACGTGATTTTTCGCAGGACGCGTGTGGCAAATCAAGGAAGTCGCATCCTGATTGTGGCAATGGTGGTGGATCAAGATTGTGTCGGCGAGGGCACGATACTCAATTAACAAATTGCATAAGCGTGGAACGTGGTCAGGAGAGGTCGGTGGGGTGGGTTGAAGGGATGGCAATAAGTTAATTAATTTTTAGAAAAATAACAAAAATATCGTACGAGAGAAATTGATTTATTTGGTGAAATGCTGAATAGATAATTTTCCACATCTCAGAACTCTTGATTCTTCTATAGATCTATCCAAAGAAAATCATCTCAAATTCTTTGATTATTTTCTACAATCTCATAAATTTACCAACTTCCATGACATTCATTGTATTGGAGTCTTCTGCAGACCTCTTTGAGTGGAAGACATTAGTTCACCACTGAGATGTCCACTTTAATCAATGTTCTCCATAATCAATATCCATTGTATGGACTCCCAACCCTTTATCGAATACGAAAATAGTGCTATCTCCAAGAGTTTTCTAACAACCTTACGCCTTATTAAGAGGCTTACTTCACACTCCACTGAAGGTGGAAGAATCCGTCTTCCTCTTTGTGGTATTGTGACAGACTTCCCTGGCCAGGGGGATTCAAAAGCAATCATCGTCGGAGGCATATGAACAAATGTGAAATACCCTTTAATACCCTCAAGCACTCAGACAAAGCCCGACCCCAGCGACGCCCGACCCGTTCGAACGCTGGTAGAGCGTCAAACTGTCAAATCCAAATGACATTTGTCATCAGCTACTTATGAATGATATTATAAAATTCCTGAGGGTCTCATTACAAGCTCGAAAATGTAGTCACAACACAAACAAACCGAGAGTCGAACACGAACCCCAAACGGAAACCACCCTCGAAGGACTCGCGATAGGAAGAAGGAGCAGGAGGTCCTGGAAAGGGGTCGAAATTCGAAACGAGTTGAAATTTTTATAGAGCGGCAAAATGATAAATTCTTGAAAATGACGAAGAGCCCAAACGAATCGAAAGACAGTTACGAAGGAGAAAAATGAAGAATGAGGGAAGATGGAGGGACAGAAAGGAGGAAGGAGGAGAACAAATGAAGAATGTGGGAGGAAAACAAGGGAAGGAAGACGGAGAAGGAGTGAGAATAGAATTAAAGCGGCGAAATGAAGAGTGGAGTGTGGAAAATCAAGAGTGCGCCAAGTGAAGGAAGGACAAAGGACGAGGTCCTTTGATAGAGAGAGAAAATCAAGGAAGCGTGTGTCGAAGGTCTTTCAGTCGCGTGCTTTGCGTATGGCGAAATATTTATATGACTGTCTGTCTCTCTGTTTGTCTGTCTCGCTAAGCATGTGTGTGGGTGAATCGAATGCCTGAGGGTGCCATTTTAAACCAAAACACAGACACAACTCCACTAAACACACACACGCGACAGTCCAACGACCAGACGATGACGACAACCAGACGACGACGACAACGACGTCGATGACGACAAGGACAACAACGACAGACACTCACTCGCACACACATGCGGGACGAACTTATTGCCAAACAATAACCATGAAATTGTTTTCCATCCGTCTGTCCGTCCGACTCAACACGACCTTTGTGCAGTCGACCACGCCCCCCGCCCACGACGGTCGTTCTTCGTCTCTTGCGACAGGTTCCGCTGCGACTCCGGCGAAAGTTCCGTAACTTCGACGCCCCCGGCGGTGGCGTTGGCGACGCCGGAACTTGCTATTTAAATATATAAATATTAATAAGCAAAACGCCGAGCACAAAGGGGTGGCATCACTGCCGCAGGGAACTCGAGGGAGGTTTGCGGGAAGTTGGGTGAAGGATGTGGCTATGCTTTTACGACTGGGTTTTTAGTGCTTTTCACTTTCACCTCCGCTTTCACCTGTCTCCGGTCCGGCCGTCGGTTCATTTTGCGGTTCCTTCCACTTTCCACTTTTCTGCCAACCGACATTCCCTGAAGTTCCGGCGGTGGGTCGGTCACGGTAAGAGCTGAGGCTGCCATTGATTTTAGAGAACCATCGTCGTCCCTCGTCCCCTCTGGCGGTTCGGTTTGGGTTGAGCCGTGCAGTTTTCCTTTGGTCGAAGGAAGGGTTTGGGAAATTGAAAAACAATGTAGACGCCATCCCGCAGAGATGGTAAATTAATGGCAACCAGGGGAGAGATTTTCACAATGCCATCAAGAATTTTCTCCGGTCTCATAATAGTTTGGAATTACATCGGTGAGTGCAACAAGGAAACGCTTCTTTCGCTCGTTGGAGCCCTTTGGAAATCCCAACAAGTACGAAATCGGTTAGTTTGATATTCCGAAAACAAGAGCAGATCAAAGGACGAAAGTTTCGATAAGTGCATATTAATGGGGATTTTGAATAAACTATTGGTGGGTTGAGAAAAAATCATAATTTGGAAAATATGTTTATTGGTAGATTCAATATAAAGAAAACTATTTATTTTAAAATAATTAATAATTTGTTTATAGTTTAAAATTAAAATGAGATTTTTATTGTTTAAAACTAAAATTAGATTTTTGTTGTTTAAAATAAAAATTTTGATATTTTTAGTTTAAAATTAAAATGCGATTTTTTATTGTTTAAATTAAAATGAGATTTTTATAGATCAAAATAAAAATTAGACTTTTTTTGTTTAAAATTAAAATGAAAGTTTTATAGTTTAAGATTAAAATGAGATGATAAGAAAATTATTTCTGTACAAAACATCGCCTATTAAACATATTAAAACTACATTGATCACATTTGATAGAGTTTTGAATAACTACAAATGTTTATTATATATTAGAAATTATTTAATTGTTATTAAAAAATTAAATACTACAATTTTAACAGAGTTCTTTGTAGAAATCTCGTGAGGTTTCATAGTTTACCAATGTGTATCTCTTTGTTATGTTTCCCTTGTCGTTTCATTATTAAGCACCAAAAATCGACGAAGCGATACCTTAAATCAATTGCGCGAAAATTCCGCACCTCAGGGAAGTCCATCGCAATCGGCTGCTGGCGGCGAATGTCTCCATGGACCATAATTAAATTAGCTCTGATTGTTTTGAGACTCGGATTTTCCACCAAGGGACAGAGGGTGGGTGGTTGAGGCCTGGTGGCCTGGTTTTAAAATTATGACAGATGCGTTATCTTGATTGTAATCTACGGGGCGTGCAAGCATTTTAAATTCAAATTTATGCCGCTGCGTGTCGGTGAAGGTCAGTGAGGGGGAGGCGGATGTGGGTGAAGAAGACAGAGGCTGGTGAGGATGGTGAGGCCAATGAGTGGTGGTTCCAATAGAAGGTGGGGATGGTGGTGTCGATGCTCACGAGACTCCCCTTCGGGCCATGATATACATATTTTCCATAGAGGAAAACTCGAACTGAGCTGAGTTCAAAAATTCGACTATCGTCTTGATGAAGCCAATTTCGTCCCTTCTTATTGGCGACGATTATATATGCTAATGAAGGTTTTATGAAGTTTTCCTCTCTTCGTTTCTTTGGTTCCTTTGGAGTTTTCTCAGCCCTCCTGAAGACTCTAGTTGCTGGTTCTTCATTCACCCTGGTTCTTCCGGGTTCTCGGTCTAGAAACACGAAAACTTTTCTCCTTCGCCAAAATAAATAAGAAAATAAAAAAGAAGAAAAACATACGGCGGTGGCTCGGCTGGAGAAACTTCTTTTTCGGGACATTCATTTAAGCCTTGATGATATTAAATTTAGTCCTTCGGAGACCAGCGACAAGGAACCAGCATAAGATGGCGGAAACAAGCTCCTAACTTTCCTCACAAACGCCACGCCCCCCGCCCCTTCGGCACGTCTCCTCTCAGCACGAAAAGGATGCATAGAATTCCCACAGGATCGACGCTTGCCGTGGGTCGGTCAAGAGAACGAGGTTATTTTAGTTTTTCGACCAAGGGAACTTTGGGGAATTTGCTATTTTCGGAGAGAGAGAGAGTGAAAGAGAGAGAACAGGAAACACAAGAGGTGAAAAGAACAGTAGGTGAAAAAAAACAATAGATGAAAAAAAAATAGAAGATGAAAATCAGAAGGTGAAAAAAACATTGGAAGAAAACAAAAAAAAATATATAGAGGTGCTTCATGGATTTCACTTTATTGACATTTTCAATTTTCTCCATATTTTATTTCAATAGAATTAAATTTACGCAGCAAATGAGAAAAGTTTCGCTGAATTTCATCCCCCTTCGCCAATGGCTTCGTCTTCATCTGCCTGTTGGGGAGACTTTTTTGTATTCTCATCCTCATCCACTTCTCCTCCTTCCTCTTCTTGATCTTCTCTATTTCTCTGCTCTGTCGACTTCCGTTTGGGGGCCGACGACCGACCGACCGACCAAACTTTGTCAATAATTTTCGTGTGCAACATTTATTGCATGGAATGTTTGTTGCAAAACCCCCGGTCGATGGTCGATGTTATTGTTGTTGTTGTTTCTATTATTGTTATTGTTGTCGCCAGATCACATCCTGTTTGTTTACCCGGTCACTACGTGTCGTACGGAATGTCTGTCGTTTGTCCCGGAATTTCCCCAAAGTATTTGAATTTCGAATTTATTGCCTCTCTACCTCGGACTATTTCTCCCTCTCTTTTCTCATCTCCTCCTTTCTCTCCCCGCTCTCTCTCTTTCGTCCTCCCTCTCCCACTGGCGGTGGCAAGTTCTCGATTCGATTTTATTTACCAATTGTAGAAGAGGCTGGAGGTCAGTGTATTGGGAAATGAAAGAACTTTAAACTTCGACGAAAGCATTGAAGGATATACGGGTAATTGATCATTGAAAAGACAGATGTCGTTAATTAAGGTTTTCAGAACCTATTGAACAAGGAAAACTTACGAAAGACTGTGAATTGACAAATTTTTGGTTGAGAGAAAAAATATTATATTGCAAAGAAAATTATTAGTTCTGTGAAGACGAAGTGAGATCAGAGAAAATGAATTATTCACCCAATGTACTACGATCCAAGGTAATGAATGTCATTCTCATTTCCATTTGCTTCGCTCCCTCCATGGAGCTGCTCCAACGTGGCGCCCGGAACTCGTCCGAAGCCACACTTGTCTAGGGACCAGACCCCAGCTGCTTCTCGATATTCTCCATAATAAATTTTTTGTTCTTGTCGTTCCATGTGATTTCTTATTTACTCTTGTTTTATGAGTTTGTCTTTTTTCAAGCAATTTTTCTGTTTTTTACTTTTCTTGTTTTTACGTTACTTTATTTATATGTATTTTTCTTACATTACTTTTTTATATTTCTTTTTTTACTTTTCTCTTTTTTCCATTTTTTTCCCTTTTTCTCCCATTTTTATTTATGTTTTTCTTGAATTTTTATTTGTCTCCCTTTTTAATTTTTTTTCTCCTTTTTTTCTATATCTCTCTCCCTTGTTTTTCCCCTCACATTTTATTTCTCTCACACTTTCCACTTTACTTCTTTTTTCGTCACTTTCATTCTTCTAGCATTTTTTTTTTCTGTCTCTTAATTTGTGTGTTTCTTTATTTTTCTCCCCGTCTTTCTCTCCACTTCCAGTTTGTTTTTATTATCTATCTCCCGTTGCACTGATTACGACTGCTTTTGCATTTGTCTTTGTTTTGTTTTTTTATTTATCTTGATTTCTTTCTAGTTAAGCTTGTTGTTGTATTTATCTTTGTTTCTTTGTTGTAGTCATTTCATGTCGTATTTCTTGTTGTTTTACTTGTTGTTGTTACCTTGTGATTTGTTATTTTTATTTTGTGATTTTTTTATTATTTTTTCCATTATTTTTTGTCGTTGCTATTTTGTACTTTTTTTGTTGTTATTATTGATATTGTTGCTTCTGGAGCTCTTTTGATTATGTTGTCAATAACTAGACAAATTATTATTCTACCCCAAGATATCTACCTCTCTATTTCTTCATCCCTTTCTTATCCGCTTTCTAGCTTCACATTTCTTTCTTCCTCTTTCGCTTTTCCTCTTTCACTTTCCCTCTTCCTCTATCTCTATTCATCTTTTTCTTCTAACCTTCTCTCAGCTCACTACTGACGTTGCCTTGACCCGAAGGTTGGGGGCGGACGTGAAGGTGCGACCACGACATGGTGGAAATTTCTACCATTGTTTTTGTTGTTCCAGCAGTTGTTTGTTGCCACTTTTGTTGTTTCATTAGTTGTTGTTCTGTCTGTTGTTGTTCCAACTATTGTCGTTCCTCTAGCTGTTGTTCCTCTTATTGTTGTACCTTCAGTTGTTGTTCCTCTAGTTGTTGTTCCTCTAGTTGTTGTTCCTCTTGTTGTTGTACCTTCAGTTGTTATTCCTACAGTTGTTCTTCCGACTGTTGCTGTTGTTATGATGGGGATTGTGGAGTCATTCCAGCCTTTGTTGTTGTGGCAACAGTGGACCTGTGGTGTGGTAACGTGCTGGCCTTTATTAAGCCGGTCGCCTTACGGTCGGACAGATGGAAGGAGAGACAGACCGAAGGACAGACAGACAGACAGACAGACAGACAGAAGACAGAAGGACCCCGGCAGTTGGATGGCTGTCTTCGTTCTTAACTTATTGCTCTGGGAATCTGGAGCAGCACCAGCAGAAACAGACACACAGCAACAGTAGGAGAAACGTAAACAAATCTGCCGAACAATGGAAGAAAGCGACACAGACAGACATACAAGGAGACAGAGAGGAGAGAGAGAGAGAGACGGTGAGATAGAGAGACAGATAGTCGCAAAGACAAACTGAGAACTAAGGGGTGGACGTTGTGCCCGCAGACAGTCGGCCAGAGAAGACAGCTGCAGGCAGGAAGGAAGACACGACGAAATCCCTTAATCCCTCATGTAATTTTAAGCATTTCTCGGTTTTTTTCTTTCTCACCGCCCTCTACCTTCCTCTCTGTCTAACTCTTACCCACTCTCACTTCTTCTCCTTCTCCACAACTCGTGTTCTCCCTTTGTGCTATGTTTGTTTCCTATTTTGATTTTCGATTCGAGCTTCGGATATAATGCAATATTTCATTCATGTTGACAATCGTACATTTTGGAGTCTTCCGTGGAGGGATGGTGGAGACTCTGTATTAGACGAGCCGTGTATTGGAGGCATTGGGGGGAATATGGGTGTTCATGCTGGAGACATTTCTAATGAGTCTCTTTGGTGGTATAAAGTAGACTTGTTCGCTTTTCATGATGAATTTGATGAAAATTGTATGAATTTCCGATAAAAACTTTATGAATTTTGATGAAAATTTGATAAAATTCCATTGAAAATTTGATGAATTTCATATAAAAATTTGATGAATTTCTGATATAAAAAAAATACTGTTTTTATAAAATTTTATGTTTGGAATATTTTAGAATTTATGTCATAATTTCATGTTAAAATCAAAAATTTGAATTTATTCTTTTGGAAACCATTCTCCACCCCACCTAGATTTCGGAGGTCATACCTCATGGAAAGTTTCCCCAAATAGCGATATTAGCCCATGACTCCTGATCTTCTCGAGCATATTTTTACCTGGTCGTTTATTATTTTTACTTTTTCGTAAAACCTTCCCCGACTCGTGGAAACTTCATCATAATCCGAAATGTAAACCATTATTTAAATCTCTCCACCACATCTACATACGTTCTCGACCAGCTGAAGGCAATCGAGGCAGAGGCAGAAGGAGGAGCAGCATCGGAAGCACCGGCGTCTAGACCACATTTTACCGCAAATCGGAAATGCAATTTATTTCGATGCTCTCTCGCAACTGTGGAGAATTTAAATCTGTCCGAGTGGAGAATTTACTTGCACATTTTTACGAAATTCCATTTGTGGAAGCTCGTTTCCCTTCTCTTTACCTATTCTCTCCTCTCTATCTCTTCTTTGGTTCGCTCTTGTGGCGCACAAATTTTACACCTTCAGCCGCCAACATATGGGCGGCAACAGCAGGTGGTGGCAGCAGTGAGAAAGCGATAGAGAGTGGAAGAGAGAGAGAGAGAGAGTGGGAGAGCAATGGAAGGTCGGAAGAACCCTTGCATGGTGGGCGTGAGGAATGCGAGGGAGCTGGCGAAATGACAGCTAAAATAAGTTATTTTCCAACTGAATTTTTAATGAAACGTCGAATGGGCGGCGAGATAGGAATAGTCTTAGAGTGAGATAGAGATAGAGTGAATCTCGATTTAGGTCTCTCTATTTAGGGTAGATGGAAATTGTCTGCAGTAATTGAAACTTTGATCCTGAGAAGATACAAGAATCCTAGTTTAGTTGATTCTCCTTAGGTTGGCGTTTAATCTTCAAATATTCTCAAAATATTTAAAGATTCCATCGGCCGTTGGCTTTGTCCATTTTTAGCATGGACAAATCCCCTTTGTGGAGACTTTGTAGACTTTCGACTTTGCCCGCAACTCTCCACTAAGTCCAAAATCCCACTCAGAAACAAGTCTCAATCACCAATTCACTAACACTAACTGCAGTGTTCCAAGGTTAAAGTGATTCCAGTTGAAGGCGAATCTCTTTAGAGGAAGAGAGAGACAGACAGAAGAGAAAAAGAGAGAGACAGAAGAGAGAGGAAGAGAAAGGGAGACAGCAAGAGTGATGCACTATGAGTGAGAGCAGAGATTTTGGAAAACTTCAGCTCGAGCTTAGCTCGGCGAATGTCATGAAAATTTAAATTTGACATGAAGTTTTGTTGAAAACTTTAAGCACACGACGAGCTGAGAAAGGCGAAAGGTATGTCAGAAGGAGGTGGATAGATGAAAGAACGAGAAAAAGATAGAGAGAGAGAAAGAGATAGAGTGAGTGAGAGAGATGGATAAAGAGTGAGTGAGAGAGGTAAGAAGTCTTGGGAGCACTGACTGCGCGCCAGGAAATTGGTTTCTCCTCATGACTTGAGACGGAGGAAATTATGAAATTCATACAGGAAGACAATTTTCTTCGACGAAGGAGCTGCGCTTCCCTCCACCTCCCCCTCCTCCTTCTGCACGATTCCACGAGTCCTGCTCGACTCCCCAGCGACTCCTTCGCTGCCACGCCCCCCGACTTTTGGCAGGATGCTCTGGCAGCATAGGATTTAAGACTTTCGGGTAAGGAGAAGGAGAGAGAGAGGTATAAATACTTAGAGCAAGGATGAAGAGAGAGGAAGAGTGATGGATAGCGAGAGAGAGTGAGGGAGAGCGACAGAGAGAGAGAGAGGTAGAGAGCGGATGATAGAAGAAGATTGAGGCAGATAGCGGAAAGAAGACGGAGTTGAGAGTGAGTTTGTCAGAGAGCGCAGACTTTGAAGTTCTGTCGGAGGAAATCCTCCTCGGAAAGCTTCAGATCGTTGGCTCTACCGCCGCCGTCTCCTCCTAAACCTCATCCTTCTGAACTGCATCCTCTGGAGTTTCCGTCGCAGCCTCTTCTATCGCTGTTTCAGACGCCGGTGCTGCCTGCTGTGAGGTGCAATTTGTTAAGCGGCTAATTTTTGGCGTTAGCGGATAAAGTTCGGATAACTCTTTCACTCTCAGTTTGTTTGTTTTCTTCCTTCGCTGTCTCATCGACCTTCCTGTCTTCTTCCATCAGCCTTTCATACTCTCGTGATCTTGAGAGACTGTGGACCGTTGATTGATGGAAAGTTTCATGACCGAGAAACTCTTATCTTGCGAAACTTTAACGAATCTCTATTGAACTTTTGTCGATCATCTAATGAAGCTTATCGATCCTTTGTCGATCAGCAATTGAACAGTTGTCGATCCTCCATCGAATCTCTAAAGCGAATCTCGCCTCAATCGAACTTCTAACAAAGCTTCATCGATCCTCTATTCCAGGATCCCATTTGAGAACTCCTCAACTCTTCGTGATATTTTCATCCATTTTCATCATTCCCCTCATTCTCCACTAGCTTTCGTTTTTATTTCTTTATTTACTGATGTCATCAACGGAATCTCGCTCCGACGATGACCTAATCTCCGCCCTCGAGTGCCCAGCGTCCTTGGGCTTGATTCCATTGAAATCAACCCTTTTACATCTTCCTTTTGTTGTCTCTCTCTCTCTCTTTCTCATATACTCGTCATGGAAACTCCACTCTTCACATATGCGTGGAATTAAGGAATGCAATAAAAATTGTTTATACAACATTTTCACCGCCTTCCACTTCCTTCCTGCCTGTCGTTCTTTTGTGCACGGTTTCGGTTTGTCTGTCCATTGGTCTGCCTCTCAGTCTGAGTGTGTGTGTGTTTGTGTCCTTTCGTCCTGTCATCCTACGGTCTCGATTTTTTTGGGATTCTGCTACGGAAGCACCTTGTTTAGCTTCCAGACGGCAGAAGGCGGACGCCAGACGGCGTGACATCAGCTGGATTACATTTCTACTATGGTTGTTCTTGTTGTTTTGATGATGATTGTTGTTTTGCATTGAAGTTTTTGTTATTTTTGTTGGTATTGTTATTGTTTTTTTTTTTTTTTTGTTGTGGGGACAACCCGCGTGGTCAGCACCCTCAGAACCCCATCGTCATGGGCAGGAAATGTCAGGTTAACCCTTTGGCGCGACGCTGGGCACGCTTTTTGTGTTCTGTTTGCATGCGAATTTAGTGTCGAGTTATTCTAAATGGGTGGACGGCGTTGCCACCCCCGGAAACAACTCCGATGACCACCCCAAGTCACCCATGGTCAGTTGTAAGAATAAAAAAAAAAAGAATAATTTGTCATATGAAAATACTGTGCAATGAAAAATTCAATTGAAACGATTCCAATGATGAAATACTTGATTTCTAATAAGGATCCCCGAGAGATTCAACTAATTTATCGTTCACTCAGAGGTCGCTTTAATGCTCTCTTTGATATCTGTGTCTCCCTTCCCTCTTCAGAATAAACATATGGAGAATCCTTTGGCTTATTAATAGACACGCCATCGATTCGCCATTCGAATGAATACGCCCCATTTGTTTTTCTTGTTCTGTTTCTCCCTGCCTCGCATCCTCATCAATTACAGCCGACATCCTTCGATCTCCTTCGATCTCATACTTCGACCTCCTCTGCCCATTCTTCGACCTCGTCTTACCATCCTCTTTACACAGGTGTTTGCCCTTTTCTTCCTCCTCCTGCCACGTTCGATACCCATCAAATCCATGGCTCATTTGTTGATGATTCATCAGAGGCTCGTCTCAAGCTCATGTCGTTACCGTGTGTGGGGGAACGAAGGAGGGGAATTGGAAGAAAAACAGCTTCATCTTGGGATGCGAGAGGATCCCATCAATTTCAATCGACATCCTTTCGTGCAGGTGTCTGAGGAAGGTTCGAGCATGAAGTGATTTTTAACACGACTCATTTGTCGATTTTGTGAGGCTCAGGTGAGGGGTCTCAGTGGAGCCGAGGGGTGGTCCGAAAGGGTGGTCAGAGAATCAGAAGAACTCTAGACACCCGAAGATGTTTTCCTTCAACGGACTGCTTTTTATAGATTTGTTAGATTTGAGGAAACTAATGGAAAGAGCTCAATGGAATGAGCTTCTTCTGAATTGTCATCGTTATACGAAGGAAGATGCTCCTGTGGTCAAGGGAGCCTCTTGAGGTTCTCGCCAGGCCAGCTGAAGTAATCGAGGGCCAGCTAAAGTTCACGAGGGCCAACTGAGGTCTTCAACCTCGTTGGTCCACAAAATCTACAGCGTCTTGGGGAAACCAATTCATCCCACAAGGGCCGGGCTTCTTCAGCATGAGGACGAGTGTGTGGTGTAATGTCCTGTAGGAGTCTGATTTATGGCTCGAAATGGACACACTTCCGGGACATTGGGTCTCGCATTAAGCCAGATATATGCGTGTAGACTCTTGCTTCTTGGACCACATTAGCGCAGACACTCGTCGCCTTCTTCGTTTTCGTCTTATGCCCCCTTTTGGCTCTTCAAAAAATCATAAATATGTTAAATAAAAGGACATTAGAGCGAGAATAAGGGAGAGAGCTAGAGGAAGAGAGAGAGAGAGAGAGAGGGATTGAGTGAGAGGGGGAGAGCGGGCCACATTTGCGAAGTTTTCGTCGTGTTTTTTGGTTTTCTACATTTATTTGAATTTATGATTTTGTCGTTATTTTTGCGTAGATGTCAACTAAAGCAACAACAACAATAACATTAACAACGAAACGGGGTGGTTGTTGTTATTGTCATTTTTTTACTCTTGTTGTTTTTTTTTTACTCTTATTCTTTTTTTTTTTACTCTTGTTGTTGTGTTTTACTCTTCATGGTTTTTTACTCTTGTTGTTTTTTATTCTTGTTGTTTTGCGAGGAATTTAATTCAAATTTATGTGCGACAGATTTTTGCATTTTCCCGCATCAGACTTTTCCATCTCTTTCTCTCTCTCTCTCTTGCTCACATGGCAGCTGTGGACATTTCCTCAAGGGGTGGAACGAACCCTGCGTAAGATGTTTCCGGAAGCTGAGACAAGTTCTCGCACATATGTTCGTCCACGCCTGATTTCCTCAAAACGACATTTTAATTTTGCAAAATTTGAAAAATAAGAAAAGATTTCCTAAGGAAAATCTTTCATTTTTACCATCGTCATGGATCATCGATCAACATGAGGAATATCAATATGAAATACACAAGGTTTTTATTTTTTTATACATGTAATAAAGTCTAATAAAACTTTATGCTTGCTATAGCAGAATCAACTAATATCGATGAATGAAACTAATAAAACTAATAAAATATTTTGAAGAATATATTACAATATCGTGATAAATCTAATACATTAAAGATCAAATACATACAAAGTCTTTTCTAACCTTTTTCTACAAGGGATTTCATTGTAAAATTCTACAAAAGTCTCTATGTTCTAAGTCTCAAACGGCATTTGATTGTTTCCTGAGACCTTTGTCCCTTTCCTATCGCAAGGTACCGCCCGTAGTTCTTCACATGGGGCGAAAAAATGTTCAGCTCGAAATCAAGGACGTCGCAAGGCACAATTAATCATGTATATGCGACGGCTCGCCGCAAACCGTATGCGGCTGTCGTCTCACCTTCAAGAGCCCCCATATTTTTATTCCTTATCCCATTCTTCTATTCCTCCTTTTTCTCATCCTCCTTCTTCTCTTTCTCCTTCTTCTCTTACTCCTTCGTCTCTCTTCTCTTCCTCAATCTTCCCCTCTTCTTGCCATTGACTTTCTGTCTCTGCCTTCCCACAGTCTGTCTTCCTACATGTCTGTCTCTGTCTCTGTATGTCTGTCTGTCTCCGCATGTCTGCTCATCTTCCTGTCGCCCTGACTTCAGTTCGTCCGTCTATCCGTCTGTCTTTCCGTCTTGCGGTTTGACACGACTTCTCTTCCTTTCTCATCCCCTTATCGTGTCTTGTCTGACTCTTCATTCGCTGTTGATCTTTGTGTTGTTTTTATTGTTTTTGTTATTGTTATTCTTGAGGGTCCTTCACACGCGGTGTCGCGTTACGAGTGGCGACAACAGGAACCCAAAGTGACAATATTTGCGGCAGGTAAACGACAACGGTTATGGTAATGGTAAGGGTAACGATAGAGCTCGAGGTAACGATAGAGCTCGAGGTAACGATAGAACTCGAGGTAACGATAGAACTCGAGGTAATGATAGAACTCGAGGTAACGATAGAGTTGGAGTTGACGGTACCACTAACGGTACTCAATGCGGCCTGCTCGCCGCCATCGGTTTCGGCCAAAGAGTCTTGTGTGGTTTCTTCACGGCTTCGTGTTGAAAAGTTGATTAAAATACGCGGTCGACACTGCATGAATTCATCATAGTTTGTGGGATGGAGCCGTGAAGGAAGGAAGGAATAGGGCAAGAGAGAGAGAGAGGGAGAGAGAGAGGGAGAGAGAGAGGGAAAGAAGGGGAAAGAGAAAAAGGAAGAGAGAGAATGAGTTAAGTAGTAACAACATATTTGAAGTTTTCCTTCAAATCCCTCTGAAAGTGAAGATAAGAATTCGAGTTGAAATCCTTTAGATTAAGACAAAACCATTCTCAAGGATACAAATAAAAGTGGTAAACATCACACCTCAACCTCCCTTTCAACCTCACTCCTCCCCAACTTTCACTCCCCCAATTTTGTCCACCTGTCAGCAACATTATTTCATTTCTCTAGTTATTCCGCCGAGATCTCATAAACCAGAATTTGCACCGCACCGGAGACTGTTGCAATTTCGTTTTTATGTCCTTTCACAGGACATCAAGGTTCGCCGCGTTGTCAAAATCAACCAACCAGCCTTTTTTCATCTCTTTACTTTCTTTCTCCCCTCCTTTTGTATACTATCCACCGATGATCCCTTGAGCTCCCCTTAAGGGTCAAGGTTTTCGTTAACACGTGTTTCACTTTTTTCCTCTTAATTTGACTTTGTGCGATTTTTATTATATCCTCATGGTGTTGTTGGATTATATTGTTGTTTTTATATGATGCTGTTGTTGTATTTAGGTTATAGTGTAGTTAGATTATGTTGCTGTTGTTGTCGTTGTTATTGTTGTCGTTGTTTTACCTATAAAATTTCACCCCTTTTATTTGGAAGGTATTTTTCTCGATTTTTTCTTTATTTATTTTAATTTGCGACATGTTTCGAACGCATGCCATCCAAAGCAACAACGACAGCAATGAAAATAACAAGTGAAATGAAATGGTATTTGATTCCGAAGAACAACAGCCCAAGGAGGTGAGACGGAAAGAGTCGAGGGAGAAGAAACAAAAGCAAGTGTCAAATGTTGCAGAAGAGGCCGCTGGGACTCGCGGATGACATGAGGGAAGGAAGTGTAAAGAGTGGAGAGAATAATGAACGAAGGGAAGGAAGGAAGCACGAGAGAAGGACGTAAGAAAGAAAGGAAACAAGACTGAAAGGAAGGAAGAGTGAAGGACCTGAACTAAGGAAGAGTGAAGGACCTGAAGGAAGGAAGGAAAAAAAAGGTCTGAGTGCAGTTCGAAAAGGGGTTCCAAGTGCTTCCCTTGCAGACGGGGACTCTCAGACGAAACCAACCCCACGCCACCCGAACCCTTCGCCCTCTCATTCACTCATTCCCACCTCGATGACTCTTCACACCTCGGAAGGGTTGACGAGTGCGATTGTTGTTATTGTTGCCATTGTTGTATCATGCGTTGAAGGTGTTAAATTTTTTACCTCAAACATGAATTTCAAAAAAATAAAATAAGAATAATAAAAATAAAAAGAAAAAAACAACCGTAAAGTAAATTAATTAGAAAAATCCACAATAAAAACTACTTGTTTGCTCTCACCTCGACTTGAGCTGAGTCACGTGTATGCGAATGGGTCGAGAGAGAGAGAGAGAGAGACGGAAGAAATAAAGGATCAACTTACGTCGGGTTTTGGCACGAAGTGTAAAATAAATTTGTTCGGTGACACTTGAAAGGTGTTATTTTTGTTGTGAGTATTTGGTTTATGTTGTTACTTTTTGCTTCACACTTTTTTTTGTGTTGAGTATTTTTAACTTTTTTGTGATTTTTTTGTTTTTAGTATAAATCGTTGTTGTTATTGTGAATTGTTGTTGTTATTTTAACACTTGACTGCATTTTGATGTAGTGTTGATTAATTGTTGTTGTTCCGCGATTGTTGATTTTCCTCTTCCCACATTGTTTTGTGCATTTACACTAGGTTGTTGTTCTTGTTGCTGTTGTTATTCCCACTTATCTTGTAGTTGGTTTTTATTGTTTTTCTTTTTCACATGCTGATGATAAAAATTACAAAAAAAATTTTCTACTTTTTATCTAAATTCTTTTATTTTATTTTCGTACATATTGATTTATTTTAATCTTAATTCTTTTGTGTCAAAAAAATTTTTAAGTTATATTTTAAAGATAATTTTTTTTTTATATTTTTTTGGATTTAGTTTTTAACACTTTTATTTTTTCTACATTAAGTTATTCTTTTATTTTATGTTTGTTTTCGTTTAATTTTTTTTATTTTAATTCTAATTTTTTTTTGGAGAAGTAATTTTTTTTTTAAGATTTATTACGACTGTTTTATATTTTTTTATTTATTTCTTTTTTTTAAGAATGCAAATTTATTTATTTTTAAAATTTATTTTGAGGGATAACTTATTTTTTTAATGTATTTATTTTTAAAAATTATATTGTACAATTATTTATTTTTTTGTACATTTTTTTTTTCATTTCACGAAGTTCCTCAAGTTGTTGCCGTTGTTTCAAACCCCCCCAAGCGCCGTTCGTGTGCGTTGCATTCAATCCTGCGTATGAGGAGAAGGTGAGTGAGAAGAAAGTCCTGCGTGTGGCGAGAGGGAGGAAGTGAAGCAGAAGGAAGGTAAGGGTTGGGTTGGGAACTGTTCTCTGGCTGCTCGAGTTGCAAAACGCCTTGAGACGTTCGACGCCCAACGACAACGACAATGACGACGACGACGACGACTCCGAGGTGTCGGGCGTAATTGACAAGGAAACCGCAAAATGTGTCCTGCGAGGATATGCAAAACGACAGCAACGAGGGGGAGGGAAAGAGTTGGATTTGGAGAGGGAGAAAAGGAATGAGAGACAGAGAGAGAGAGTGAAGAGGAAGTGAAGAAGAGAAGAGATTCGGGTTTAGAGAGTGAGAATTTCAGAGACTGGGAAATCGGGCTGAAAGTACCTCGAAGGACTTTTGAATGGGACGAAGGAAGACGATGCGTGTGTCTGCGGATTGCATTTAAAGTACCGTTGAATTGGTGAACAAAACAGCCAGAGACAGACAGACAGATGAAATAAAACGACGAATAAAAGAAACAAAATCACAAACAGACAAAACAACCTCCCAAAGAAACACAGTGGAAATAAAAGGAAATAAAAAGAAGTCGAATTGTCTGTCGACATTGAAATAGCTAGAGAAACAAGAAGTGAAGTGCACTTGGAAATAGCAACAAAAACACAGGAAAAACAACAACAATTGCTGTAAAAATAAAAATAACTACTGCAACAACAAAAATAACTACAGTAAAACCAACAAAAAATCGATGCTAATCCAGCGATAGTCCATCTCTTTCCCTCCACTCACTGGAAGACAGACATATGATGTCGGTCTGTCTATCTGTCTGTCTCGCCACCGCATTACATGCCACACCGCCCACAACAATAACAACAATGCTAACAACAACCACAACTCGTCCTCTTCTTGCTCCATCCTGTTCTTCCTCAACTCCATGTGATATCACTTTACGTTACGGTGTTTTACACCAAGTGGCAACGCTGAACGGTGAAAGCAAAGGATATTTGGTTGCCAATATAATACCAACAACTACAACAGCAATAGCAGAATAATAGAAACACGTACAACAACAACGGTGGCAGAAGCAACTGCAATCGTCATGGTAAACTAATCGATGCACTCTGGCGGAAAGAAGGTAGTAAAAGGAGTTTCGAGTTTAGGAGTTTTTTCATTTGATAGCGCAATTTTTTGCATTAAACATATATCAGTTAAAAATTTGCACAGCACTAATATTCCATAGAAATTTTTTAGTTAAATTTTCAACAAATTTTTCAATAAACATTTTGAAAAATTTTTTTGTGTATAATATTTAAGAAAATGTTTTTTTAGTATAATTTTTCAGAAAATAATTTTTTCTCTAATTTTTCTCTATAATTTTTTTGAAAATTATTTTACTATATTAAATTTTAGGAACAAATTTTATCAATATAAATTTTTGGAAAAATTTTTAAATCTATAATTTTTCAGATTTATTTTTTCTCTATAATTTTCGAGAAAATTATTTTTTTTTCTATATTTTTTCAGTAAATTTTTTTTTCTGTATAATTTTTCAGAATTTTTTTTTTGTATAATTTTCAGAAATTTTTTTTGTATAATTTTTCAGTAAAAGTTGTTCAGTAAAATTTTTCCGAAAATTACAGTAAAATTTTAAGAAATTTGTCCATACATAATTTTCAGTCAAAATTATCCGTAAAAACGTTCTGTTGAAAATTTTTTCGTAGTAAACTTAAAATATAAATTTTTCTCATTTCATCTATGGATAAAAAACTCAATAGTATAATAAAAATTTGCTTGAAGTAATTTGAATTTGTATTAAAATATGGTTTGTCTCACTTTCACTTTTGGTCTGTTTTTGTCCTTGCGCCATCCTGAGAAACCATCTGTCACTTTCCCCAGGAAAACTTGAGGTCCTCGCTAACCTCGAATTCCTCTTGCGAAAACTTTTTCGCCCTTTAATTGTTGTCAAAATATTTTCGCTGTTGGACCATTAAAAATTCCATTAACTCAAGGGGTTTTCCTGTTGTTGGTGTGATTGCTGTTATTTTTGTTGTTATTGTTATTCGTGTGGTGGTTGTTGTTGTTCTTGTTGTGGTTGTTATTGTCCCATTGCAATTTGTCGTTGTTGCTGAGGATGGTGTGGTTGTGATGGTGTAATGTTGTTCTCGCTAAAACTTGAGGGTTCAGGCAACATTTAGGCCATCATTAAAATGGCAACACTTCCGGAAAAATGTCCGAGGAATTTTTATGAACTAGCAGACGGAAGCGAGAACTCAAACTCGACCCTCAAAGGGGATGAAGAATGAGTCGAAGAAGACAATGAAGAAGGAGACAAAGTCTAAGACCGTTAGAAGAAAAGAAAAGTGAGCGAGAGAGAGAGAGAGAGAGCAACAAAAGCAATCTGCTGTCATTAGGTAATGACAAATTTCTTCATATTTTTCCTCTCTCACTCTCGCGCTCTCTCTCTCTATCATCATGAGAAATTCACCAATTTCTGTGGGCAAGAAGAAAAATGGTGCTCATTTAAAATCTGACGCGTCAAAAAATTCCCCATTAACTTTGGCCCATTCTTCAGAGCCACCCCCAACCCCTCTTCCGGTACCCTTCCACGCCCCCTCGGGTGGTAACCCGCCCCTGGCTCGCGGGGTGATTGAGGCGAGGGTACGAAAAAATAATCATTTCCCAGGTAGGAAGCACCATATTTTCTCAATGTGTTGGACTTTTTTCAAACTTGTTCATGTCCTTGTGCTAGGATCGTTGTTGTTATTGTTTTTGTCATTGTTACTGTTGGTTAAATACAAATTTATGCTGCAAGTCAGCGAATTTTTAACGACTGACAGTTTGTCATTCGTCCTCGACGTCGTTCTCGCGCACCAACGGTGGAATTCTGGGACTATGTGTGAGTGTATATAAAAGTGTTCGTGTGTGTGTGGATATCCTTGTGCGTGTTTGTGTGAATTAGAGAGATTGTGAGAGGATGAATCGTCAAAGGAAGCCGCTGAAATTGAGCGCGTAATAAAAACATTTCGCACTCGAATTAATGTGAGGCACATAATTTTTACAACAGCAACAATGAGGAAAACAACAATAACAAGAAGAACAATAAGCAACAAAAACAAAAGCAACATTGACAAAAACAACAGTAATAGAAATTATAAGAGAAACAAAGAAAAACAGAAACGACAACAAAAAGGATCAAAGAACAACAACGATAACAGCCATAATACCGACAACAACAACATTAATTTCTCCACACCAACAATAGGCAGGCGCCGTTTGTCCTCGTCGTCGTTCTATAAAAATTTGATTAATTCCGCACGCCTAATAGTATGCAATAAATTTCAGTTAATAATAAAATGCGCCCACCGACCGCACGCAAAAAAAGGGAACAAAAAAAATAATAAATCCACGATCCGCGAGGTGAGCCCAGGACTAATTATGATTCGTCAAAGGATTCTCTGGGCAGGTGACAGGAGAATGGCGTTGCCAGATGGGGGAGAAATGCGATTAAAAGAGAAAAAATTGCGAAAAAAAACTCAACATTCTAGTATTCAAAATCTGAACCCAATGTGAAGAGTCCTTGGAGAGTCCTTGCGAGCCTTGACGATAATAAAATTCTCAAAAACTCAACGTGGAAGACGATTCGTGAAGCAGTGGCAACACCCGCGGTTGTCTTCATCCATCGTTTTGGCCAGCTGTCGCCGCCTCAAAGGGTTGAACCAAAGAGACCAAAAGGAGTCCGAACGACCGACCGGCGCAGGACAATTGAGTTGATTTCAACTATTTCCGCTTCCGGTGTCTCGTAAAATTCACGTTCGCTGTCGCAGCGCAATTGGTCAGGGCGCGCGTGAAAGTATGCAATGAACTTGAGGCACGGAACGACACAAACGATAATTGCCGCTGCATACCTTGGGGAGTTTGAACAGTTGGTACGAAATCGTCGCCACAGGCGATGAAGGATGGTCGGATGGTGGTGGAATCCTTTGTACTCAGGGTACTATGAAGCCTTTAACTTGTTTTAGGAATTTCACTTTTTTTTTATTATCCGGATTATCCGAAGAACCTTTTGGCCAGAAAAAAATCATTTGAGAACATGAGCGAGGGCGTTAATGCGATAAAGAAGGGATGAGAGACCAGGGATGTGAGGAGTTCTTTAGTTCTTTCAAAACAAAATACCAAGAAAAGACTTAGTGAAATTCTGTAGAATCTCTCCTTGGGGAATATATTCAAATAGTTGAATTCATTATCCAAAGAACGAAGGATTTCTAGGATAAAATAAAAATAATGTCTGAAATTGCAAATGTTGGAACTTCATTTATTTTGGGATATTTATAAATCAAATATTATTCAGAAAATATCATATATATATTAAACCATTGATATCTCTGTCCATTCTTTCGCGAAAAGGACGTTATTTCGTGACGACCTCTAAATTTTTGAAAACTTCCTACTTCAGGCAATTTTTTATGGAAATCTTAAATGCTTCATATCTCCGTAATTACGCGTTATCTCGCGAAAAGGACGTTAATTCGTGACGACCTCTAAATTCTCGAAAATTTCATAATTCAGGCAATTTTTTATGGAACGCTTAAAACGTCTTTAGAGACGTTCAAGTTTTCGTTTTAGTCGCTGAACCATATCTCTGATGAAATATCATCTAAGAACTGCAAAAAAGTAAAAATAAACTAAACTCTAACTATTATTTATTAATTTCATTTATTAAAATCATTATTATTATTGGAAACAAAATACCCAAGTTGTTCTATTTAGTAAGTCTTAAGCAAATAAATTTAAATTGCTTTTTTAATTAGATTTATGTATATGATTTTAAGGAAATGTTTGGATTCGAAAGTAATTTTATCTGCACCGGGTTTATCCGCTGCGAAGCAACGGTCATTCTGGGGGATTTCCTAGTATTTTAATTAAAATAGTATTGCATAAGTTGTTTTGTTAAAAGTCCACAGAATTATTGCTATATATTTCCATATATCTCCAGTTGTTGCTCCCCTTCTCAATGTGTTTATTCGCTGTTAATATCGTTTAACAGCGAATAAATGCATGTCGTGTTCTCATTAGTCTGCATATCGACAGACATAGCGAACTCAATTTTGCCCCAACCCCCTCTTATATTTTCTTCATTCACCCCTTCTTCCTCTCTCTCTACCACGCTCTTCCTCCTACTTACTCTCATCAGCGATAATGCCACATCATTTCCGCTAACGTATTATCCGATCTTTTATCCGGAGGCGCCGCACCATGTTGAGCGTGGGGCGTCATCGTCGTCCTCGTTTGCACTTCACTTGCCACTAAGTTGAACTAATGAACTTGGCCGCACTCGCGTTACAACTACATTAAGAGCGAGCGCCCTTGCTCCTAAAAATATGCAACGCTTCCGCGCCGCCAACATTCGCGTTTTTCTTCGCACGTCCAGAGGGGTGGGCGTGGAAGAACGAGAGGCGATGAAGACGATGAGGATGATGGCGAGGAGGGCGACGACGACAACAACGAGTAAAACGACGACAAGGACGACGACGACGAACTCCCACAGCGCATTTCCGTATTTTTATTTCCATAACTTTTTCCGTCCACCCTCACTGAGAGCCACCCCATCCACCCGATTCACCCGCTCCACCCACTTGGCCACCCCGCTCAGCCCTTTTGGGGCTGCAAATTTAATGCGATAATCTTGATGCTAATAAATCTTGAAAGTGTTGCCACTTTTTCATTTCAAGCAACAACTTCATACGAAGACGAAGACCACGGTTTCCTTCCTTCTCGTTCACCGCCCCCCCATGACGACGACCGGTTGGCAGGTTGGGGGTCAGGGTGCGATCTCAGCACTCAGCAGCTGCAGTTTAAGCCAATTTGTAGGAGACAACAACAACAGCAATAGTGGTGGTGATGAAGCGGATGGCAACTCCGAAGGGGGTAAAAATTACGGCAAAGTTTTACATGAACTCGGAAAATGAGTTCATGAAAAATAATTTCGTGTTTCTATTGAGCCACGACGAGGCGGAAAGAGAGAGACTTGGGGGAGCCGTCTGAGGTGGTCGAGTCGGGTGCGGACAAGAGAACGCGGTAATTAAACTCGACGTCCGCCGGAGCCGAGGGAGATCGACGAAGGTCTGGATCAGGAACTGGTTGTTGAAAAGTTTCCGCTCGTAATGAGCTTAGAGAGAGAGAGAGGGAGGACAACGAGGACGATGAGAAGGAGGACGATGAGAAGGAGGAGGATGAGAAGGAGTTCGAAGAGAACGAGGAGAAGGATGGAAAATATCGGGGTCTGCGTGTCAACACCAGACAGTCAAACAGTTGTCACGTGTAAGGGAGGGGATTGGATAAGGGGCGTTGTCAGTGGGGCGTGGCACTAATGGACAAATGTTTGAAAAGCACTTTAGCCACGAAATTGAATTTAAGAGTTCGAAGTGGAATTTCTCTCATTTTTCACACTCGTGATTGAAGGAACACACGATCTCAATCTCTCACTCGGAGTCAACCACACAGTGTTTCTCTATCTCTCTCATTATTCTCTTTCCTTTTCTACCTTTCCTTTTTTCATTCTTTCTTCTCATCCTTGGTTCACAATAATAAAATCCCATCACATAAAAATCTGTATTCACTTAGAGAGATCTTTATCCGAGGATTTCCGAGAACACGATTCTTTCGCAATTTCCTTTTCTACCTTTATATTACGCACTTTCTCTCTCTTCCTTCTCTTATCATCTCCTTCTCTCCTCCTCTCCCCATATCTCTTTATTATAATTTCCTCTTATGGACTTTCTCCAATCAGGATTAAAAGCCCAACCGCCAAAGATGCCGATATAATGGATTACTCAAAGAATGAGACAAGGTCCAGACAGAGATGGAGAGTCCATCGTCTATTAGGGATCCTCCCCTCCTTCTTTTATTCCCTCCTCTCCTTATTTTATTCCTTCCTCTCCTTCTTTTATTCCTTCCTCTCCTTCTTTTATTCCCTGCCCTCCTGCTTCTTTATCGGAACGCATCTATTTGCGAATCAATTAATTTCCCCAGGAACGACGAGCACGCGGGAATCGATCACGTCGCTGCCAGGACATGAATATTTAAGCAGGACATCGTCCTTGATTGCCTCATGCGGTGTCGAGCGGCAGAAGGAAGGACGGATGGGCAGATGGATGGACCAACGGTCATAGAGATGGGCAGACAGAAAGACGCCCAGACTTTGCAGGTGCGAACAACTTTCTTCTCTCCATATCATTCTCTATATCTCTCTACATCTCCCTCTCTCCACCTGTCTCGTTCTCTGTGTGTCTCTCTTTCTGCGTTGAGAGATCCGAAGGAGATGTTCGGAAGAATCCTGCTACAAGGCGCACAGATTAAATTTAATTAGCATTCGATGCCGAATCCGAAATTAATGACTGACCAGTTGATGGCTGGAGGAGGCAGAGAGGTCAATAAGGCCGGTGCGGGTATGTGGGGGTTCTGAATTTATCGTCACTCGTCCAGTGCGGCACGTGTCCTGGTGGGCGAGGGAGCGGCCAGGGGTCAGCTGATGGATTAAAATATCGACGCCTGAAACTTTCACCAAACCAACTCTACCACTTCGAGTTGGTTTGGCGAAGAAGTCTTCAAGTCGATATCTAAGATAAGGATATCAGATTGTAAGAAAATCAAATATATCAAAAAAACCAATTGAAATAAAAATCAACTACAACAATAATAAAATCTAGTAAAACAATAAAAAAATACTACTACTACAATAACAACAACAACAAGAGTACAATTAAAAAAAAATAATACAATAACTAAGTCAACTACAACAATAATAATATCCATCACAACAATAATAAAATCCACAAAAAAATCCAATAACTCCAACAATATCAAAAATAACATAACAGAAAAAAGGGGATCAACTAATTCAATTGCAATAACAATTCAATTACAAGAACAATAATGTCCATAGTAACAACAATTTTAGTAGCAACCATAATTTCAATCGAAACAACAATTTTAGTAGCAACAACAACCATGTCATGAATCCAACAACAACACCGACAATTGTAACTCATAAACATTGAACACCAAACACGATATCGAAACGTA
This sequence comes from Coelopa frigida, assembly GCA_017309665.1. Taxonomy (NCBI): domain Eukaryota; kingdom Metazoa; phylum Arthropoda; class Insecta; order Diptera; family Coelopidae; genus Coelopa; species Coelopa frigida. Next base: position 27,651,119 of record CM029562.1, read on the forward strand.
TCCAGAACTCTTGGCATCTTCCGTTTGTTCCATGTTGACTTTTGGCACCTCTCCTCCATTCATTCATCCTTCATGGAGGGTTCACCAAATCCTCCATCCCTGCATCCATCCACCCAACCCTCCATTTATCCCTCCGCATCCCCAATCCACCACTCACGGCGCTGACTCAACTAGCAAATAAATTCTCAATGATTTGGCATTAAACGGATGCTATCTGGTGAACATCATTCGCTATCCCTCTTCCACTTTGTCGTCCTTCTCTTCATCGTACTGGTCCTTGTCGTCCTGGTCCTTCTCCTTGTACTATTCCTTCTCCTTGAACTATTCCTTCTCCTGATCGTCCTTCTCTTTGTCATCACCGCCATTTACCTTCTTCTTGACTTTGTCGTTTTTGTTCTTGTCCTCGTCATCGTGTACATCTTTCTTTATATTCTTCGTTCGTTTGTTGAGTTTTCTTTCCGTCTTACCTTCCTTCCTCTCTCTCTCTCTCTTCTTGTCTTCATTTCTTTCGTTCCCCCATGTACCATGTTTCCTCTGGTCTTTTGTTGCTTAAGCTCCTTTGGTCCTTTATCTCCTACATCTTCTTCATCTCCTTCATCTCCTTCGTTCCTCTAGCTCTTTAGTTCCTTTCGACTTATTTTTATCACCTACTTCTTCCACCGCCTGATCCCTAGTTCAGATTCGTCTTGCATTCACTGCATTCGACTCCTCCTTGGGCTCCTCCCTTGATTCGAAGGAGTTTCCTCTGGGAATCGTTTATAATTCTTTTCGACCACTTCTCCTGTTTCTTACCAATTGTTCTGGTTTTCCTCCATGTTCTGCTCTAATCCTTCCCCCCTCTCTGATGTGATATCAATTCGCGTCGTTTCGAAGTGGATCCCCAGCAATTTGAAGGCTCCACCCTTCGACCGATCTGCTGTCATCAGATTCTTGTATTACATGTCGTCGCAGTGAAGTAGTGGAAGAGTAGAAGCGAAAGAGGGAGATAGTGTGGTGGAAAGGGGTATAGAGAGAGTGGGGAAAATCACCGAGTCATTACGTTGGCTGCGATCCGAGGTCAAGGGGTCGCGACCAGCAACAGGATGAGTTGCCGACGAACAACGAGGTCTCCACCATTGTGGATGGTCATCCACCCAACTCATCTTCATCAGCGACATCATCATCATCAGTGACATCATAATCATCAGCAACATCATAATCATCAGCGCCATTATCATCACCATCGGGTTCAACATTTTTATCATCATAAGGAACTTCGTTCATATAAGGAACATCACATCGCAACATCATCCATCACAAACATCGTCATAAGGAACATCATCATCGTCATCATCATCATCGTCTTCCTGGATGCGGTGGTCGTCATTGCTCCGGTTGTTGTCGTTGCATTTCTTTCGGTTCGTTCGATACGATTCGATGCAACAGAGCTTTGGATCCTTCTGTGGCCTGGCAGTAGCCCAAGAGACAGAAGTAGTCAGATGAGAAAGAGGAAGACAGAGAAAAGGAGTGAGAGAGACAGGTGGAGGGAGAGAGAAAAGACAGAGAGAGGGAGAGGAGCGTTTTTGCAGTCACCGAGACGCTTGGACGCCAATCCGCATCGGCGCCTCACAACAAAGGCCTTCGAGAGCCCGGAATCCAATCATCCTACAGGTGTGGACTTGTTGGGGGGAGTGGGAGAGAGAAAGACAAGGAGAGAAATAGAGAGGGAGACAAAGTGAGGGAGAAAGATAGAGAGAGATAAAGTGGGCAGAGGTAATGGAGAGCAACAGGGAGGAGACGTGATGAGACCTCTCTCTCTCTCTCTCTCGACGCATCGGATCTATTGGTGGCCTCAGAAAAATGATGCACGAGTGAACGGCCTTCGGTGGGGGCGTGGAAGTGGGCGGTGAGAGACAGGGAAAAACATGAGCTTGGCACACGCGTGCAATTATCATTGTAGGGGGTGCGTCCGTGTTTGTGTGTATTCGTATCCATGGATCCAATAGGCGGGGGTCGGGGTTCGCCACATGCCGTGCATATTAAACGGTGCTCATCTTCATGGATCCGTGTTCTGTACCGCAAAGCTTGAGTGCCCGTGGGATTGTGTATGTTTGTGTATATATGTATGTGTGTTAGTATTCTGGGTTGTGTGTGTTCGTTTGCTTGTCTGTGTCCGCTTCCGCCGCTAAATGATTTCTTTCAATCACCGAGAATCGTGGAATCCTCCGACCGTGGTTTCGGTTTTGTTTATTTTCTCCCCTGGCAACGAATGAAATTCATTATTAAGATTCACCTCGTCGTTCACCATCAATAATCTCTGGCAGAAGGTTCCAACGAGATCGCGTTGCTGGTAATGGGTTTCCAATTGATTTAATCTTCGTGATTCCCCATCGTCATCTCAATGCTATTTCTCTATATGATATCAATATAACTACACATCAATAAATATAACTATATACCCAAAAATCAAAAATACAATTATTTTTTTAGTTTTTAGTTAGTTCATTGTAGCAAAGATCATTTGCATGTCTTTGAACACAAATATATGTTTATTTACATACATATTTGGATACATTCTTGCACGCGACATGCTCTGTCCTAATGGCTGAAGATAACCGATATCTCTAATTGCATTTCGGAGTAATTACTCAGAAGTCACTTGACTCAAAGGAGAGAGATATAACTTCAAGGCAAAGACAGACAGAGAGAGAGACCAGAAGGAGATGAGTCAGAAAACAGATCGAGGTAATAACGTTACCTCGATATTTTAGACTTTTTAGTAATATATACAATACAAGACGATTTCATATAATCCAGTATGAAGATTTCTTTTATAATGACACAATATCAAATGTAACATTATCAACTATAGCAATATCAAATATATAATGTAAAATGAGTACAATAGAATAAATAAACATAGACGTCCTTCGTCTACGCGGTTTGACCCTTGATCTCGGCATCCAGTTCGAGCAACCGCGTCTCGTTTTGGAACCCAAATTGCCAAAGCATCAATGGATTCTCCCGATCGCACGGCTTGATCTCCACCCTAAGGTCCTCCGGGTTGGCCACGACACAGTTGCCGTCGTGCCGCAGCCACCGATTGAGATGATCGAAATACCAAAACTGATTGCCGCCACCGTCGTGACAGTTGAACTTCCAGACCACGCCCCTGTTGTAGTTCGGCTCGAGGCATTTTCTCAGCGGATCCATGAACTGACGTCGCCACGTGAAGGTGTAGAATTGATTCTTCGGCGGCTGCACCTTATCCGCGGCGCAAGGACTCAACGTCAGCTGCCCCTCGGCGGCGTCGTCGATGCAAAGGCCCGGGGCTCCAAGATTCTCGATCACGCCGTGCGCGTAGTTCGTCGGCTCGATGGGCGGGAAGAGCTTCTTCTGGTCGGGGAAGAGGTCCATCAGCCAGCCGAAGGACTTGACCTGCATTCGCTCGCGGATCGCGTGACGATCGCTCACGTTGCCGAAGTCGATGTCTCGAATATTGGGCAATCGCTTGAACACATACTCCCGATGCTCCTCGTCCATCCAGACCTCGATTACCCGACGAGTGTTCTGCAAGGAGAGACTGAGAGTGATCACAGAATGACTAAAAGAGAGAGAGAGAGAATAGTGCTCACCCTGGCCACGAAGCTGTAGTTGCCGTAGAGATTGGTGTTGCCGCGCGTGTCCGGATCGCGAAAAATGTGCCCCATGCGAGAGCAGTGGACCTCGAGCAGCTCGCCGCCGCACAGCCAGACCTTGAAGCTCATCTCGAACTGTTCGCCGCCCCACAGTTGCATGCCCTCGTCGAAGCCGCCCAGTTGCCAGAAGAACTCCACGCCGATGGCCATCGCTCCGCCGAGCATGATCAGGTTGCGATAGGGCCGCGTCGGATCGGCCACGTCCTCAGGCTGAGTCCCCATCAGGCGATGCCACAGGGTCCACTCGAAGTAGCCGCGAAATCCGTAGCTCTGGCGATACTCGAAGTTCGTGAAGTAGATGTAGTCGATCATGGGGCAGGTGCAGGCACGCGGATTCAGCTCGATCGGCTCGAGCAGCGGCGGCAGCCAGCCGTAGTTGACCTCGAAGTGGGAGTCGAGGAAGACGAAGGCTTCGCTGCTCGCCACCGCCGCCCGAGCTCCGGCCATGCGAGCGCCCATGAGGCCGACCCGTTGCGGGAGGCGGATGAGTCGCACCCTCGGCGGCGGCAATCGTTGTTCGAGATAGAGACTCAGGGGCATCTTCATGTCGTCGGCCGTGCTGCAGTCGTCCACCAGGATCACCTCGTTCAACAGCTCGGCGGGACTGCGGTTCAGGACGCTGTGCACGGTGCGCAGCAGGACGCTGAGGTACTCGTTGTGGAAGATGATCACGACCGTCGTTCGTGGCAGCTTGGCCAAGTATTTCTTGTCGCGACACCTGCGGCAGAATATCCCAAAATATTAGATCATCGGAAATTGTGAGACGAAAATTAAAAATGCAATCATTTCGCAGAGTGGAGTCCTCGAATTCTCTTCAGAAGTTGCTTCATCAATCCGACCACATACAAATCAGTTATCGACCACTCATTGACCACTCATCAATTCTTAAACGATCACTCATCCATCACTGAAATGATCACTCTTATATTTTTAAACGATCACTCATCTATTTTTTTTACCAATGATTCATCGACCACTGATTGATCATTCATTGATGCTTAAACGATCACTCATTGATCCTTAAATGATCACTCACCGATCTCACTCACCTTTGATCACGAAAGTCTGGCACAGATCGATTCACCGATATATAGTCCGATAGTATGGCCTCGAAGCCATACTCGATGTAAAGCCTTTGTCGTTCCTCCTCCAATGAGGCAGCGGATCCATTTTCGCCCAGCCCATGGCGACTCAAAGCGATCCTTATCCCGTCCGGATCTTCCCAGGATCGTTCCATCTCCACGGACTCTGTAGTGTTATTGACGATGTCTGCGCGAGGCTGGCGATAGTCGACTGGGCCGAGCCAGTGGAGTAGCAAGGACGAGGCTAACGTCCCAAGGAGAAAACCCACAATGATTCCGATTCGGTATGATCGACTCTTCGTGTCTGCTTCCATTCTGTAACTGACGTTCGCTGACGAAGACAGACGAAACTATTTCACCCCAATCTTGTACAAATGGAATATACACACAGGGAAAAACACTTTAAGCTTCAGTACAAAACACTTTAAAATTAAAAGTGTTCAAATATGAAAGGGCGCCAAAGAGAAAAATAGTAAAATTAAAACAGAACACTTTTAAATTTGTATTAAAATTTTTCACTTTGAAATTTAAAGTGAACACTTTTGAATTTGAATTGAAATTTTTCACTTTGAAATTTAAAGTGAACACGTTTAAAATTTGAATCGAGTTTTTTCACTTTGAAATTTAAAGTGAACACGTTTAAATTTGAATTGAATTTTTCATTTTGAAAATTTAAAGTGAATACTTTTGATCACAATTCAAAAGTGATCACTTTCAATATAAAATGGCTTAAATTAAAATACAATTGAATGTATTATTTGTTATTTTATTACGTGTTTATGTATGTATTTGTTACATTTTTATATTTCTACATTACGTTTAATAGTTTTAGGTGATATTGATAAGTTTTACATTAAGTTGTGTAAAATGCTGTCTTTCGGGATGGTGCTTCTAAATACAAGAGAGGTGGTCCGATGTTGATGCGTCTGGGGGTACGCCGATGACAACCAACTGAGTTTCTGCACATATTTCTAGAATGAGGGAGAAAACAAGGTTTAATTTATTTAATACAAAAGCAAAATTCCAACTCATCTGGTCACCGATTCTTTGTTTGTTTGCATAGTTTAAAGTTTTTGAACAACTGAAGGCACGATTGCTATGATTTTTGAAGAATTTACTTTGAAATTATATATTTTACATTGTTTTATGTTCTTTTAAAAGTGTTCACTTTTAATTTCAAAGTGAAAAATCTCAAAATGCAAAGTGAAAAACTTAAAGTGTTCACTTTTAATTTCAAAGTGAAAAATCTCCAAATTCAAAGTAACAAATTTCAAAATTCAAACTGTTCACTTTTATTTCCAAAGTGAACACTATTGAAATTCAAAGTGAGAAAATCGAATATTAAAAGTGTACACTTTTAATTTCAAAGGGAATATTTCCTCAGATATAATGAAAAATTCAAAGCGAACACTTTGAAAATAAAATTGAACACTTTTAACTTGTATACGTTTTTATTCCCATCTGCAATTTTGTGGAGAAACGCTTTAAATTCCATCACTTTGAATTCAAACGTGATCACTTTTAAATTTAAATTAAGATTTTTCCCTTAGTGTACTTATTCCGATACCGATGTTGCAACGAAATATTCTTTGTTAATTGCGATCAGTACAAGTTTTCTGTCTACTGAATGAATCTGGTACTCTCGAAGTTGGTTGCAATTGAAATTATAATCAAATCATGTTCTCATGTTTGAGAACATTTTTACAAGCCTTTGATATCAATTACATTGATTTTCACTATGATTAAAATTAAAATTGAATACTGCAAATTTTAATAATTTTAAAACATTTTCCAGGTTTACCAAAAAGATAACGAAACCATCATCTACTAACTGGGCGATAAGTCTCCAGCCTCAGCCTAACTATAGGCAATTGTGTTATTATATTGAGTCGTTGTTATTGAGGCAAACTTCCGAGAGTAAAGTAAATACCAATAATTTGTATTTTGAAAGTTATTTTATGATAAGTCCACAGAATGTTATGTGAATATTTTTATAATAAATGGTCTTGTGACCATATGGTCTTACTCTATGTATAAAATGTAAAATTATACCTAATGCTAATAATTCTACCCTAATGCATAAGTATAAGAGAATATCTAGTAAATATTGAGTGATTGGCCAACGAGGTTCACGTGATGAGAGAGCCTTCCGGGATAATCTCGAGAGGTTTAATCACTCGCTCTTCGTGGCCCCCAGGGCGTCCCGACAGATGCAGTACTTCTTGGCCTGCTTATCGTCGACGCACTGGGAGTCGTGCTCGTAACTATTCAGACGACTGATGGTCTCGACGTCGACGCTGATGCCGCCGCTGGCCTCGTGACGCACGACCGTCGCCTGGAAGACGGCCTCGTTCTGTTCGACAACGAACTTGATCCGATACAAGATTTGGTTTCGCTTCCCCCGATCTTCTTCTAGGTCCATCTGGCGATGCGTCGACTGCACGTGGTCCAAGGTCAGCGGGCTGCAGAGGGCGCCAAAGTTCCGCGCCTTGAGGTAATGGTAGATCTCGGCCGCCACCATGGCCGCGATCTGCTTGGCCCGATCGTCGTTGGCGACCACCTCGTACGGGATGCACGAGCACCAGTGCTCGGGGATGCCGGCGTCCTCGCATGATCGATCCGCGGGCATCTCGCGGAACAGCGATTGGCACGCGGGACACTTGGCCGCTTGGCCTTGCAGCGAGCGGCCGTCGTCGGCGTCGGCGTTCGAGGCCAGGCGAACGAGGTGCTTGAGCGTCAGGTGGAGGTCGTAGGGCGAGGTCAGGCGATGCTGGTTGATGCGCAGCGCCTCGGCGAACTGCGGGTGCTGGCGGGCGAACCAGCGGGGCAACCAAATGTGGAGCATGGGCCAGCGCTCCTCGAAGAAGCCGTCGGGCAGTTTGGTCAACGTGCCCCACCGCATGCCGTGGTCGCTGAAGAACACCACGATCGATGTGTCCATCACGCCCGACTCCTCGAAGTCGCGCAGGAAGCCGAGCATCAGGTCGTCCAGGGCGGAGGCCGTGTCGTAGCAGTTGTGGCTGATGGAGTTCGCCCAGAAGAGACCGAACAACGGCTCGTCGTTGTAGCGCCGGCCCAGCTGCAGGGCGTAGTCGTAGATGTAGCCGGCAGTCGGCCGGATGCCGAAGCAGTCGCGCAATCCGCACCGCTTCCGCTCCTCGAACTGGTCCTCGAAGGCCTTGTAGAAGGGCCGCAGATAGTAGTCGGTCGGCGGCTGTCGGAAGCCTCGCTTGCAGTAGTTGAACGTGCTCATCTCCGACTCGTCCTCGGCGTAGGCGGTCCGGTAGCCGGCGGCGCTGAAGTCCTTCCACACCAGCGGGCAGGCGTCGAGGCCGCCGTCCTCGTTCGGCCGGCACCGCTCGTTGGCCATGTCCTCGTCGAAGCCCGCCATCACGGCCATCAGGTTGGGGAACGTGTTGTCGCCCATCTGCGCTGAACGAAGGAACAATTGAGAAATTGTTTGCAGAATCCTCACGTACCTCACGGACGCACCTTGTTGTAGCCCTCCATCTCGTACCATCGCTTGCGCTTCAGATACGCATGCGTCTTGACCATGTTCCGCTTGAAGTTGATCCGCGAGAGCGCATCGATGCCGATCATCATGACGCTCGGCTTGCGTTTGTTCGTCACGCTGGGATGCGTGCGATTCGCGTCGAGCTCCTTCAGCTGGACGAAGACGAAGGCGTCCTGCTGCAGCGGCCGCGTCCCGTTCGCCGAGTAGCAATCAACGGTGATGGCCTCGATGTGCAGCGGCACCACAAACTCCTGATGCAACTGCGTGCACGGCAGCCAACTGCAAGGCAGAGCGAAACCTGGCCCAAATTATTTGCAAACAATTCGGGTCGACCCAGGTGTGAAACTCACTGGTAGTCGTTGTCATCGTTCTCCTTGCGAACGATCTCCCTGTAGCAGCAGCTGAAGTCGCCGCTGTAGTTGGCCAACGTTCGGGCCACGGACTCGTCCATGTGCAGCACGTAACGTCGCAGGTTCGCATCGAAGACGGACTCGACGATGGGTCGGACGCCGGCGGAGCAGTTTTGTGGCGCTTCCGGTTTGAAGACGGCCATCGTCTCGGGCGCAAAGGGATCCACGTAGGGCATGATGCAGTGGGCGCCGCGAACGCTGAACAGGGGGCGACGGGTCACCTCATATACATTGGTATCCGGCAGGTCATCTGCGAGTGGAAGGTCGACAGGTCAGATTAGGTCAGGTCAAGATTGAGTTCAGGTTAGCTTAGATCAGGAAAGGTCGAACCAGATGAAGTCAGATCGAACCAGATGAAGTCAGATCGAACCAGATGAAGTCAGGTCGAACCATATCAGATCAGCTGAGGTTGATTCGTTTTCACCTCTCCACTTACCGTAATCCTCATGATCAACGATCTCCGCCACAAGTTCTTCGCTGAATACGTCCGCAGTGCTCCTGTTGCCACGCAGGACCTTCGTCGCCTGTTGCTCCTCGTCCGATGAGAAGAGGAACAGAATCACAGTAGTTGCCGTGCAAAAGTAGAAGAGTCTCAAGAGACAACTCGTCGGCTTCATTCGCGGCCCCATTGCGTTGGCTCCCGGTGGACTTCTGCGGTGGGAGTAATTTCTAAACTTCGTCAGCGCCCGTTGACATGTACCCTTTTATATATACGATATTGTAATCTATCGGCAGCAATAGTAATCAATTCGGGAGAAAACCATTAGCTAAATGACAATGATACTGTTGCAAACAAAAAAAATGATATAGCAAAATAATTTTTTGATCAGCCAAATCGAGGTAACAAGTACCCTATGTGGTTGACAATGAGCGCAATTGTAATAGTAATCAATTCGGGACAAAACCATTAGCTAAATGACAATGATACTGTTGCAAACAAAAAAAATGATATAGCAAAATCATTTTTTGATCAGCCAAATCGAGGTAACAAGTACCCTATGTGGTTGACAATGAGTGCAATTGTTACAATTAATGTCGGTAGAGGTTCTTGCAAAAACTGAAGGACGTGTCTGTAAAATGTGACCGATAATTATTGATATAAAATCAGACGCAAGCTTATCATATAATGGAGAAATTTGATTCAAACAATGCCACTTAGCGATATAGTGGGAAAAGTTGCCACTGTGATCGTTATATTCCAGAAAGTTGTTGTATTGGCATGTTATTGCATTCTACTAGACTTCCCACTGATTATGGTTTCTAGGAAATAAGCGTAGACGATAATTTTTGACAGTTTTTTCGGGTTTCTTATTTGGAATTGAAGATTACGTTATAGCAAACTGATAAATTGGATTTCAAACGAGAAGTAAATTTATTTCATACGAAATATTGAATGAAAAATGACAAACACATACAATTGAAAATAATTTAAAACTAACAAGTGTTTTTGCTGAAGTACTTAAATTCTAACCTACAACCTTTTGTCATCACATCTGCTGCCATGTCTTCAGTCTTTAAGTACTGTATGTTTAATTTTTTGTCATTAACAATATCACGTACAAAATGGTGTCTAATGTCAATGTGTTTTGAGCGTGCATGATATGTATTGTTCTGCGATAAATTTATTGCGCTTTTATTATCGCACCACAGTATAATATTATTACTAAAATTATATAATTCTCTAAAAAGCGACTTTAGCCCGATTGCTTCTTGGCAAAATGATGCTAATGCCATGTATTCAGCTTCTGTTGTTGAGAGCGCAACTGTAGGTTGTTTCTTTGAGCTCCAAGATACACACTCTCCTTGAAACTTGAACACATATCCTGTTACCGATTTTCTTTCATCGATGTCACTTGCCCAATCTGCGTCCGAAAAACCTTCTAGATTACCTTTCGTGTCTTGATAGAATTCAATTTTGTAGTTGCTGCTTCCTTTCAGATATTCTCTTAACAGCCGTCCAGTTGGCTTTCCCCGGATTATTGTTGAATTTCGATAAAGCCCCCACTGCAAAGGATATGTCAGGTCGACTTACTTGAGCTGCGTACATTATGCTTCCTATAGCTTCTTGATATGGCACCGTCTGCATATACTTTTTGTCTTCTTCATTCTTGGGGCACATATCTTTCGAAAGCTTCTGATTGACGTCAAGAGGAGTTGATATGGGACTGCAATCTGCCATATTAAAGTTTATTAGCATATCATTAATATACCTTTCTTGGTCTAACCACAGCTTTCCACTCTTTCGGTCACGCGTTATCTGAATGCCAAGCACATATTTGGCTTCTCCGACATCTTTCATTTTAAAATTATGATTTAATTGTTGTTTTATTTTCTTGATCATTAGTGAATATAAGAATGTCATCGACATAGATCGCAACATATGTTATTTGTGTATTTTGCAAACTATAATATATGAAAGGATCTGTTTTCGACTGTTTTAAACCAATATTTTTCAGAGTCATGTCAAGTTTCTTGTTCCAGACTCGGCTAGCTTGTTTAAGTCCATATAAGGATTTATTCAATTTACATACCTTACCGTTGGTAGCAAACCCTTCAGGGCACTTCATATATATATCTTCTTCTAGGTTACTTTGTAAGAATGCCGTGACGACGTCCATCTGGTCAATATCTAGGTCAAATCTAACTACCAGGCTTAGCAACAGACGTATAGATGCATATCGTACGACAGGAGAAAATGTTTCTTCATAATCTTTTGCTACTAGCCTTGCTTTGTACCGGTCAATATTTCCCAATGCATCTCTCTTCGTTTTAAAAGTCCGCTTGCAGTCTATGGCCTTCTTTCCAGGTGGTAAATCAACAAGATCCCACGTGCAGTTCTCATTGAGTGCGTTGATCTCCTCTTCCATTGCATTTTGTCAATCTGCCTTATGGGAGCTGCTCATCGCTTCTTTCAGAGTTTTGGGATCTTCTTTATAGTCAGCTGCAATGTAGGATACATATCCATCCCTTATGACTGGGTGGATCTTCTTAGTTGGACTTTTGCGATTCCATTTGAAGATTCCTCAACGACATCACATGTATCTTCATCGTTTGAGAAAAAGTTTTCTTCTTCTTCCGTTGATGACACTTCTAGAGTTTCTTCTTCTGCTTCTGAGATTTCTTCCGTCCTAGGTTTCGGATCTTCTCTAATATCCCCCACTGAATCGCATATGGAAAAAATATTGTAATAGTTATTTTGATTTTTGACTGATTTCTTCACAAATGTTGTTTCCAAAAACACAGCGTCTCTACTTGTAATAATGTGCTTATTTTCAATATTGAGGAATCGAAATGTTTTCTCATGAGGACAATAGCCAACAAATATAACTTATTTTCCTTTCGGATCCAGTTTCGTCCTTTTTTCTTTAGGAACATGTACGATAGCCGTGCATCCAAAGACTTTGAGATGCTTTAAGCTCGGTTTTCGCCCAGACCAAGCTTCTTCCGGACATATGTTCTCCAGACCTTTACATGGAATTCTATTTATAATATAAACTGCTGTACTTACAGCTTCAGCCCAGAACTGCTTCTCTAACCCAGCTTCGATGAGTAAACAACGTGCCTTTTCAATAACTGTTAGATTCATCCTCTCAGCCATACCATTTTGACAGCAAATTAATGCATAAATCTGGTACATGTAAAACGTCTAATACGGATTAGTGGCCTTTTGCATGCTTACCATTGGACACCGTCATTTCAATATTTCCAATGCCCTTTACCTTCATTGTTGAGTTATTTGTAACCACTATTTCTGCATCTTTCGGATTCACCTTTCCTGAGAATAACTTGATGCTTGAATACATATGTGCAGAAGCTCCAGAATCAAAATACCAATCATTCTGATCAACAGATCTTGCGGAAAAAGATCCATATGCGTACTTATTTTTATTCTCATGTTGGGTCTTCTTCTTTGGACAATTTATTGAGATGTGGCCAAATTCATTGCAGTTGTAACATTTAGGTCCTTTAATGGTCTTCTTTTTCTTATCATTTCTTTTCTGCACAGCGAACGACTTATCATCTGCACAGTCCTCCACCTTCACGTCTTGTAATAACTTGAGTTTTATTGAATCTCCCGAAATGCGGATACCAGAGCTTTGAATTCCCATTATCATTGGCTTGTATTCATCTGGAAGTCCTGCCAGCATCATGGATCCAATCCACTCTTCATCGACGTTTAAGCCCACACCACGTAACTTGTGAGCTGTGTTCATTGACGTACTCTTCAACATTGTGAAAATCATGGAGCTTTGTGGAGCAAAATTTTTGTATGAGCCCCACTCTCCTTACTAAGCCTGAGTCTTCATAAATTTTGCCGAGCGTATCCCATATATCCTTAGCGGTCAGACAATACCGGATATGGGAATAGTTTGACTTCTCTACCAGTAAAATAAGTTCTGATTTCGCCTGAACTAACTTCTCCTCGTTGGTCTCTGTTCCCTGGACAGCTTTCCAAAGTCTTTTCATCTGAAAATATGCCTCCACGGAGAACTTCCAATCCTCGAAATTTTCACTGCCGCGCAGCTTCTCAATTTGCGTGTTGATTGATGCCATTTTAGAGTCCGTTTGTTAGTTCTTTTGAAAAATTGTTCGCGAATTTTCAATTTTATCAAAAAATTATTTTCAGAAATCCGTTGAAAATTTTTTCTCACAAAAAATAAAAATTTTACTTTCAAAGGCCCATTACCTGATAAATTGGATTTCAAACGAGAAGTAAATTTATTTCATACGAAATATTGAATGAAAAATGACAAACACATACAATTGAAAATAATTTAAAACTAACAAGTGTTTTTGCTGAAGTACTTAAATTCTAACCTACAACACAAACTATTGGAATTGATTTGTAAAGTGGAGAGATATGGATAATGGGTAAATAGAAGAACCCTAGTTAACAACGGTTGGGTCGTGTTATGGAATGCACGATAAATTGATTCATCAAGATCGATTCAAACCGATCAGTTGAATCCATTCGAATCGAAATATGTTAACATCACAATAGAGTTTCCATGTAAAATCTGTGCTGTTAAGAGAACGCGTTCTCGATGTAAGAAATCTGTTCCCAGGAAGAGGCTCTGTTGCTGTGTAGCCACTCTCTGTTAGCGTTAACATTACAGAGCGTGCGATAGGCAGACAGTATGAATGCTTAACAGACACAGAGTGAACGATTAACAGACAGATATTGAGCCATTGACAGACAGAGAGTGGGCGATAGAGATAGACAAAGTGTGTGAGAGAGACAGTGGCGGACATGCGCCCCACAATCAAAACAGAGAACGTGTTGCTTCGTGCTCTCGCGTCTTGGAAATGCCGGCAGCGCTCGAAACTGTTCCCAATATTTTTTGATTTTCTCCTATCGTCGTTATCTTGAGTGGCGTTGCCAACATAGCGTTGCGCGTTCGCGTTGCCAACCAGAAAGGCGACGTAAGCCGACGACTCTCCGCACGCATTCGGTTTCATGAGTTCATACGGGTGTTTGAGGAGGATGAGGAGGGGTCGACCCGATCGGAGCACCGAACCCGATGCTGGTCGGTTGAGAGGGCGGGGGATCGTTCGACGATTCGCAGCCGAAGCGAATCAAAGCGAGCCGATGCTGAGAGACGACGAGACGAGAGAAACCGGATTCTGAGTTGCTCTGCGAGCGGAGACGACGAAGTCGATGATGATGGTTTCTTGGTGCGGTTGTGGAGCTTGACGGGGGGCGGAACGGAGACGGAAACGGGTTTGCGTTGCGAAGGCGCCTCCGAGCCGCCTGGCTGCTAAAACAACAAACAGTTTGTGCGGCGAATGCAAGGCGAACGGTCGAATCGAGTCGTGGCGAGATTTTACGAAATTGCGAATTGAAATTCGATAGTGAAATATATTATTCTGGTTTACATGCCATAAGAGGAATGCGTTTTCGTGCGCGAAACCCATCGAAGTGAGTGCGACAACGGCTTCCTTTACAGTGGGGAAAAGTCTCCGTTCAATTCACGCGTCAAACACATGCGAAAGAATTCTGAAATTCTCATTCTAAAATCACAGTTCGGAAGTTTTTCGTCGAGTGAATCTCCATTTTCAATCGCGAAGTGAAATCTTGGTAAAGTTTTTCAGATATACATCAATAAACATCGATAACTCGAGCAACAAAAGCTCTGAGAAATACCGTCGTCCATCAACGAATTATCAGGTTAAATATTTTTATTTATTCAAAAAAAAGTTTCTAAAAATAAGTTATATAAAAGTCATAAAAAGATTTTCCTAAAAAATGCTACAAAAATTAGAGACAAGTTCAAAAAGTTAAAAAAAAAGTTTTAAAAATTAGAGACAAATAGAAAAAATTCTAAAATTTCGATCAAAATAACGATTTTCTCAATCCAAAACTTTCCCCTTGTTAAAAACTCCACCTTCGTCCGAGGATGGAGAAATTTCACGCTTGGCACTTGGGGACCAAGAGAATCATTCTTTCAGTCGCGTCAGCTTTTTACTGTCGCTTCCGCAGCCTCCGCCACTTCCACCTCTGCACGTGGCTTCACCTCGGTACCCATGGCTTTCCCTATCAACCGAAAATCTACTCCTCTCCCCCCCCCACACATTCATCGATTTCCATTCCGATGCTTGTGTTCTTTTCTGTTGAATTTTGAACCCATCCTGGGGTTTCTTCGGCGGCATCGTCTCCAGACGGAGAATGTGGATATTGGAGATTTTTTACATCTCCACATCGAGCCGCGTCCGCCTTTGCTGGCCCAAACGCAGTGGGGTCCGAACTCTTTCGCAGCCGGCGGAAAATCGTGGCATCCACAGTGGGCTCTGTTCGAATTCGCGCTTCTAATTTTCTTCAACTCGGCGGAATTGGCGAAATGGTTTCGTTCGGGGGCATTTTTTTCCAGGACCTTTTCTTCGACTTCATTTTTTTCGTCTCCCTCTTTTTCAGCTCCCTCTTCTTCGTCACCCTCTCCATTGACTCCCTCTTCATCGTTTCGCTCTTTGCAAAAAATTAGCAATTAATATAAAGGAAGGAACCCCTTTGATGTGTTTGTTGTTGTTGTTGTTCTTGTTGTTGTTTTTGTTGCATTGGTAGTGTCAACGAACCCATTGCGAGTCTCATGGTGCAACCATAGCATCGTCTCCCCCCCTGTCGTCTTCGAGGCGCACCTGTGCCCTTGTGGCGAAATGGCTCGACACGAAACGCCGTTCTTCTTCTTCTTCTTGCTATTCTTCTTCATCTTGGTCGCCGTCATCGGCTGCTTTTTGCCTGGTTCTATCTCCCTCTCTGCCTGTTTGTTTCTCCGTTTCTGCCTGTTTTTGTCTCCCTCCAGGAGACCACTTTTATGGCTCTCTCTCACACTCGCTCTCTGCCTGGACTCCTTTGTCGCCCTCTCACACTCGCTCTGCTTTGGACATTAATCGTTGTCTTCAGACTTGCTCCGATGGTAACAAAACGGCTTGCGAAAGGAAGACAGTGGTGAAAAGGAGACAGTGGGGAAAAGGAGGAGGAACTGTGTGAAATAAGGAGTAGACTCGGTGTGAAAAAGGAGTAGAAGCAGAAAGAAATTGAGTGGAAGGGAACAGAAATGCAGTGGAAGGGAGCAGAAACAGTGTTGAAAGGGAGTAAGCAAATGGTAGTGAAATATCAAACGAAGGTAGTGGGCGCCGTAGTAAGGGATCAGAAGAAACCGCGACCGAATCCAACGTCGTCACCTGCGGTGCTCATCGCCTTCCTCCTCGATCTTCTCCAGTCCTTCTCCTATCGTCGATAGTCCAAAGTCACCTCTTGCTCTTGGTCTCCCCCTACCTCCATCCCTCTCTCTCACTCTCTATCCCTCTCCCTCACTCTCCATCCCTCTCCCTCACTCTCCATCCCTCCCTCCATCACTTTTCACAATTCCTACCGCGCCTCGACTTGCAGAAAGAGACGACAGGATTTTTTGGTCATTAAAAACCGAAGGCAAAAGTGGCGAGAAAAGGGAAGAGAAGGGGTTCGGACAGAGATGCCAAGGAGCTCTAAAATCGACGGCTTGTCGGTTCCACTTTTTCACAAGCTCCACATGTTGTTGTTGTTGCTTATGTTGTTTTTCTTGCTTTTGTTGTATTTGTTGCATTTGTTGCTTTTGTTGTTGTTCCTTTTGGACATTCCTCTTTTCGTGGCAACCGACAGCGACCCGAAAGAGAGGTTCTTTAATGTGGTTTTCAGTGATGTTGCCACAATGTGTTGTTGTTGTTAGTTTTCAGACACCAAACGACCAACCGACCGACCGAACGAAGCAACGATTTTTCTGCCTCTTACCTCGTCCTCCCCGCCCCCGCCACACCTTCTTCGAAGGCCTCTCCTCCGTCGAAGAAGAAACGGAAAAAACCGGATTTAAATGCCTTTGCATGCCTTTCGTCGGCAAGGAGTCCGATGAGAGGTTGTGGGGCGGGGGGCGCGGCATCGAAAGGCACAAGCTGTCCGATGAGGTTTGCATCTCGCTCGGTGGCAGCTGCTTCGCTGTCGTGTCGTGCAGCACAAATACAAACACATTGAAAGCCTTCAAACAGACACACCAACAGAGAAAAATGCAAAAAGCAAAAGTTGCATGAGGCAGGTTTTTCCAGATGACTTTCTGTTCTTGCCCGCCGTCTTTTGAGAATTTGCCACAAGGTCCCCTTCGGCCCTCATAACATCATCATCATCATCATTATCATTTTCGTTGAACCCTCGACTCGGTCCCATGGTTTAATTGTAATTTTATGTAAAGTGAGTGACAGGAATCTGTTATTAATGAGTTTTGAGAGTCCATAGAAGTAATTTATCAGGTTCTTTAGTGCCTACTAAAATCTATCTACATGCATGTCGTATTCGTATTCGCAAACACATCTTCCACTTCGTCTTCCACGCCACATTAAGAGGGAATTCGTGAGAGAAAACCTTTTGTATACATATACCGATAAGATGGAAACTACTCTTTGTAGAGCTTATCAGCTGTACTTTTATCGAGTTATTTTCTACCTTATCTACCTATTCATTGTGGTAGGTTATTCCCCTTTCTATCATTTTCGTTATTATACCAAATATATTGACGATGATTAACCTTCTTAAAGAATCCTTAAACTCTGCTCATCGTCGTTCCCATAGCTTCGAACGTTCCATGGCAAACGTTCCATCACCATGGGTTCTGTGAAACTTTCGCTTGTTCCCTCGTACTTTGGTAGAGTGCTTTTGAAGAGAACGCGGTTCACATCGTAATCCACTGTTTCCATGGATGAATTCGGCGAATCCATATTGAAGCCACTCGTCGTCCTGCCTCGTCCATGGCTGACCTCAATTATAGTTAACTTTTACTTTCGATGCTCATTCAACTATCTACGAAACTTTCTGGCAACTCAACAACATTTTCTGTTTGCAATTTTCTGTGTTGTTATATATGTTGTTGATATTTTTATTGTTGTTAATTTTATTGTTGTTATTTTTATTGTTGTTCTAGTTAATAGTGCTTCTAATGATCATTAAGTCATTGTTCGTGTTGTTCTTTCATGGCCAAATTATTATAGCGAGCCTTTAGTCTTAGTTCTGCAAAGTGAGAAATAGAGAGAATTAATGTGAGAACGAGAGGCAGAGAGATATAGAGTGAGATAGAGATATATCTATAGGAAGGAGAAAAAGTGAGCCAAGTCCAAGAAAAACATGTCGAAATATCGAAACTTGTCCAGTTCAAATGTAAGCAAAAGTTATTACATGAAATTAAGTAATTTCGTCATTATTTCCAAATTATCTAAATAAACCTCTGTACAAAAGAGATTCAGAGAACAGAGAGCGAAATCGTGGGTGTATCAGAGGGAGCGGAGAGTGAGGAGAAGGGCAACAAAATGATTAGGAGCAAGCGAGGTGGAGCCACAAAATTGAACTCGTTTGGTAGAAAATTATGGGTTGTTGCCTCGGTAGGCGTTTCCGTCTCGTTGGGGGGTCGAACCGTGGACATTACCAACTTCGCCTCCACGAGCCAAACGATTCTACGAGCCACGTCCACGACTCTGACTCTGGTGAAAATCACTCTGTGAACGTATTCAATTAATAAACTCTGTTGCGTAACAAATTGATTGAAAATCAATGGGAATTTCACGTAAATACCGTCATTTAACATCGGCGCCAAGTGTTGGTCAACTTTCAGGCTATGGGCCGTCAATCGTCAACCTTTCGATTCGAATGTCGTCCAGGTGATCATCGAAAGCGATTTGTGTATTAATTATTCACGAAAGTTCTACACAAATTTCAACTCTATTCAAACCAACAAATTCTAGGTCTATTCAGACCAACAAATTTTAGGTATATTCAGACCAACATATTCTATGTCTATTCAGGCCCACTAATTTCAACTATATTTTAGGCCCACAAATTCCAGCTCTATTCACGCTGACAATGTTCAGGGCAACAAATTTCTCCTCTATTCATTCCCAGTTCTATACATAGATATGTTTGTGGCTGTAATTTCCTGACCACTTGACCAGTGTCGCTTTTTAATGTCTGTTAATTTCCCTGCTACGTCCTTTAATCGTTTAATCGTCATCACAACCACGACCACCACCATCCGTTGATGGTCCCCCATTAAAAAGAAACTCCCCGGTAATGCCTTTTTAATAGGGCCTTTAATTGCCACGGCCGTGAGTGTGGTTGGTTTATTCTCAGCGAAATCACCAAACGAAGGGGAGGAGGAAGAAGGACTCATTCGGCATTGGTTTCTGAAGGGTCGACGGGGTGTTGTTGAGAAGTCACAACGTCTGAACTCAATCGGATTCTTGGAGATCTCTACTGTTTCATCTGTCTTCGACAGACAACCTTGAACCTCTGCTAACCCGATGATCTGTCGAATGTCTTCATCTTTCTTTTCCTTCTATCCTTTTTTGTTGATGACTTTGACCGATTCCAATTCTCCACTTCTTGGTCTGGAGGTGGAGTCGTGAACCTCTGGCGCCTCTGGCATCTTCTCCTTCATCCTCCATCGACTCCATTTGTCCGTTTGACGCCTTTCGGTAGGATGTTGTTTTGTTCTTTTGGTCCCAATTCGAGTTGGGACATTTTTCTCACTCAGACTCCGAGATCTTTTTCTCCCTCTTCTCCGGTCAATCGTTGGTCATGTAGATTCAGTTGTAGTTGTTGCTGTTGCTCCTGTAACATGGGTCTAAAGTGGCAATTTGTCTAGTTCTGTAAGCGCCTCTTTTAATGGTAATGATGATTGCTCTTTGTTGCGTTTTTCATTCGGATTCCATCCGCTTTCACCCCAACACTTCAGCCTTCCACCCATTACCATCCTTTTCCACCTAAGGTCGTCCGGCATTTCTGCGCTTTCGCCACCCAGATTTCGTCCCTTGACTCTGTCTGTCTCTTGTCTCTGTCTGTCCCTTGACTCTGTCTGTCTCTTGTCTTTGTCTGTCCCTTGGCTCTGTCCTTTGGTTTTGGCGGTTTTCCTCTATGCTTCTCGCTCTGTCTCCCTCTCTCGTCTTTCTCGAGTTTCTGTGTTTCTCTTTCATTTTGTTTCGCTTCGGGTTTTATTGTCTCGTTGATGTTGTTTGCTCTCTGCACCAGGCTTCAACCTTTGTTTCTCTCACGACTCGGTCTCAATGGGTCTATGTGTGTCTATGTTAGTGTGTGTGTATATCGGTGTTTTTGTCGATGTGTTTGTGTAGGATGCTTCTGTCGAGCGCATCGCGTCGCTCCCCATGCGTCGAACTCCGTCGAGGTGGAGCTTTTAATTTTTATTTGCACTTCTGCTTCCACAATTGAGTGTCTAGACTGCTCGACTCGACTCGACTAGACTAGAGTCGACCCGACTCGACTCCATCCAAACGCACCTCCCGACACAATCCTAATTCCCCGACATCCTATCGTCCTCCTCAACCGTGTTCGTCCTGCCTTCAACACCGGTGGCCTCGGTTTCCTCCTGCTCCATCATCCCAGCACCAGATTTGTTAGTTAATATGACTAGGGATATTTTTTCACTTTAATTTTTTCTGTTCCCTTCCAGTCGTTTTCCACTTTTTAATTTTCTCTCTTTCAGTCATTGTATCCTTTTTTTAATTTTCCCTCTTTTCCTTCTTCACTCATTGTTTTTTATTTTCTCTGTTTTACTCGTTGTTTTTATTTTTTAATTATTATTTTCTTCTTTTTAATTTTCCCTTCTTCACTTATTGTTTTCTTTTTTTAATTTTCCCTCTTTCCATTATTGTTTTCATGTTTTCATTTTCTGTTTCATTTTCTGTTTTAATTTTCCTTTTTTAATTTCCTCTCTTCCAGTAATTTTTGTCGTTTTTCTGCTACTACATTAATTTTTTGTGAATTTCAATCTTTTACTTATCCTCCATTCAAACTTCTTCCCCGTTCTCATGGTATTTGTTTACTCTTTGAATATTTTTGTTTTATTATTTTTTTTTTGTATTTAAATAATTTTTTGATTTATATATTTTTTTGATATATGTATATATTTAGATCTCTTTTATAATTTTTTTCAGCGTTTCACTGTTTTTTATTTTTGTATTTCTTCTCTCATCAAAGTAATTAATCCCACTTTCCATTTTATTTAGAAGATTTATTTTTCTTTTCATATTTTTTTAGCTTTTTGTGTGAATAATTTTTGTCTCTTATTTTGTTTTATATTTTTTGAAGCTCTCTTTTCTCTACCCATCTGGGGTTTTTGAAACCGAATTCTCTCCTTAAATCCAATTTCAAGGCAACCGAGATTCCATCTTCACCTTCTTCAAGTTGCGGTAAATTAAGAAGATGGCTTACGGGGATAATGATGGTGCTGATGATGCTGATATTGTGGAAGGAGATTATGATGTCCGCGGCGATGTCAATGAGGATGTCTTTCCGTTGTCGATGGCTGCAATTATGGCTCCATTGTACATCGTTTTGCACTCGAGAGCAGCTGAAGAAACGGGCGAAACATGAAAAATAATGTAATAAACTCGATGCTCAACTCGATTCAACTGACGGATCCACTGTGTCCATGTGTGCGCCCGATTGTCTGTCTGTCTGTCCATCTGTCTATCTGTGGGTCTGTTTATCCGTGGATCTGTCCATGGGTTCGTCTGTCTGTGGGTCTATCTGTCTTTCGGAGAAGTCCATCGTGGAGACAAGAAAGGATGGACGAAAGAAGCTAAAGACCGCGAATGATGGCGACCAGGAGCTTCTGAACACATGTGAACACGCGAGAGCGACAGACGGACGAAAGGATTGGAGAGTGAATGAGAGGAGAGTGGGATGAAAGAGAAGAGAGTGAGATGAAAGAGAGAAGAGTGAGATGAAAGAGGAGAGAGTGAATGCAAGAGAGATAGAGAGAGATAAAGGATGCTCTGACGGCAGGACATTCGAGCGGACGCCGGGCTGAGCGTGACTCGAGTGGCGGCAACAAACGAGCGAATCGAGTGAATCGATAAAGTAATCAAGAGATATTATTTTGCCATCTCGCAGATATTTAACTGCCCCGCGCCATCTCTACATCTCTCACTCTATCTCTCTCTTTTACTGTCTGTCTTTCTCCCTCTCCCTTTCACTTACTCACTTGGTCCATCCATCGGTGCAATGGTCAACGACCAGCGGCAGCAGCTGCACTGACCAACCGCAAAGTGCGCTCGGAACGCGGAACGAAATCGATTATCGATCAAATGCCAGAACGTATCTCATCGATACGGCGGCCATCCATCCATCCATCCATTCGTCCGTCTGTCCGTCCGTCTGTTCATCCAGTGGAGATGTCTATCGATGTGTCGGTGAGCATGTTGAATCCTCATGGGTCCCGCTCTTTTCGCCTGTGCTGCTCCTTCTCTCTATTGCATCCTCATGAACTCCTGTTGTTCTGTCTGTCCAGCTGTCTGTCTATTCATCTCTATCTGTCCTTTGGTTTCTGTCCTTTCACTCTGTCTCTCTTCTGTCCGTCCGTCCGTCCGTCCGCCTGTCTATACGAGAGCAGTTGAGATTTTATAATCGATGACTTTCCGTCGAAATCAGCCGAGTGCGAGACGATGACGACGACGAGATCAGGTTGTGGACGGCGAGGGCGGGTGAAACTGGAGATCGGGATGAGGAAAAGGACAAAGAGTGTGGGGAAAAGGGAGAAGAAGGGACCGATGGCGCGATGTCGAAACGCGAAAACATAGAACGAGGCAAACGTCAGCCTCCGACAGATAAAACTGTCCATGAACCTTAAGCTCGGTGCTTACGTCATTACGACGTCATTGTCGTATATATATTTGTGTGTGTGTGTGTATGTGTATGAAATGGAGAGGATTCACATATGTATGTCGTTGGATTCTCATTTCATCAACGTTGATATTAAATCCATCGGATGATTGTATTATTTTATCAACTCTTTTATTTCATAAATTTATTTTCATGCTTTTTTCTCAAAAGGGGAAAAAGAAGAGATGAGATCGAAATTGTTGAAATGATGTAAGGTTGTGGAGGTTTTTATATCTTCTTATAAACTAAATGATAAAGCCCTTAGCGAAACCTTCAACAAGATTTGGTATTAAATCCTTGGAAATTTTTTTAATTGATTGTTGTATTTTTTCAAAATTTTTAATATTTTTATATTAAAGAATTTTTATTTTATACATTTTATTTTGTATTTTTTCAAATTTCGCATTTGAATTAAACACAAGACCCTTCAAGTCACATCGCAAAATCTTCGATTTTCTTTTGATTTCACTCTCCCACTTTCCACCTGAGCCTCCTTCCAGTCCCCATCCACAATTTCCTTTCGATTGAAGGCTCCCCGCGGCGACGGACAAAAGCTTCCTCGGAAATGAACTAATCAATGTAGCAAACAAGCTTCCGCCAGCCTCGCCGATATTTGATCGAGATTCGCGTGCGGATGTTGGTGGGTTGAAGTCGCGAATTTCGTTGGGGTCTTCTTTAACAAGATTTCCAAAAATATTAGAAACGCAGAATCGGGAATAGCAGCCTGCAGAGGAGATTGAAGGAGGAGAAGCAAGGTTGAGAAGAAAGGGAAGGTGGAGAAGAAAGGGAAGGTGGAGAAGCAAGGGAAGGTGGAAAAGAAAGGAAGGTCGAGCCTAGGCAGGAGGTTGGATGAAGGGTGGTTGAGGGATTTTGTAAAAAGTGAAAGAAGAACATCATTCGCGATTTTAGAGCGCGAAACGCACGCAAATAAGAATGAAATAAAATCGATAAAAAGAACTTGAGTCGTGGGATAGGATGAGAGGAGTTGAATGGAGACAAGGATACCGAAAGAGGGAAGGTGAGAGAAGGAAAATGGGAGACGGAGATGAGAATGTTAGAATTTTATTTTATTTATTATAATTTTAGAGAACACAGCTCCAGGGAGCTCAGGTATAATCCTTTTCTAAGAAAAATATCGAACAAAGTTTCAACTTTTCAGTGAGGGAAATTAGAGAGGATTTTGAGAAATTTTTTCTTTCGATGGACAACTCGCGATTTAATTGAATGGTGGAGAATACAGGAAGGAATTACAATCGTATTGAAAAAACAACTTCTGAGAAAATACCAAATTCTTCAAAAATAACTTCCCAAAATAGAAGAAATTCTCAAAATAAGCAAATTCCTAAAAAAGAAATTCAAAAATCAACATCCCCCAAAACACGAAAAACAACGCGAGCCGACAATCAAAACCGTAGGCACAGGATTTTTGATTTTCCAACGAATCCACAATCGAATCCTCAATTGAATGAACGATCAAATGAACCCCAGAGTGCATGAATGAATGAATGAATGAAATATTGAGTGACTCACTGACTGAATGAACGCAAGATAATCAATGAGAGCACGCATTGGGAAATTCTTTCAATGCTTCCGGTTCCGATTGCGCTTGATTTTTGTTGCAGTTTTTGTGATTTTTCATGTTATTTTTGTTATTGTCTATTTTGTTTTTTTTATTTTTTATTTTTATTGGAGTCACCATCAAAACTCGCATTCTTTTCGAGAGAGAGTTGAGTTCGCCAAAGAAGGAGATTTTCGCGAATTTCACAATTTTTGGCTTCCCACAGCAAGAGCTTCGTTTGTCATGAGTGGAAGGTGGAGTGGCTGGAGAAGGGGGGGGGGGTGTGATGAGGCAGAGGAGAGGAGGAGGGCGAGAGTGTGGGGGCGTGGCATGGTGTGGTGGGATCTCAATGTCAGAGGTGAATACAGATGAAGCTCGACGTGTGGACGTGTGTTGTTGACAGTTTTCAAATTCGACTTCTGGACTCCAGGATGATGATGTTGTTTGTTATTCTTGCTGTTATTGATTTTCTTCTGGTTCTTATAGTTGTTGTTGTTGCTAATGCATCAACCTTGCCAAGCGAACGTATCCAAAGGCGATGGTTTGGTGAAGGGATTTAAATTGAATCTGCGTTTGAAATTCGCAGCAATTGCGAGCACATCCGGCGGAAGTGAAATCTCTCGGAACGCACGAAGAGATTTCCGGAGGAACCAAAAGTCCTTGCTCCCTTAAAGGTCGTCCTCCGCCGCCTTCAACGGGGGTGTTGGACGAAAATGTAATCCACTTAAACGCAAATTAATTCACTTAAATGCTCGCCAACAAAAGCAACAGCCGACAATAAAAACGAGATGTTGCCAACATCTCCACGCACCCCTTGGTTTCCTCCATTACCATCATGACCATCTCCTCAGCTCACCTCATCCCACCTCAAATCGTGCTTCATCCCATCCTTTGGTTGTCTCCGGACCGCACTGAAAGATAAAATCATTGCAATTTGTTTGGCACTGCCAGACAAAGGATGGATCTCATCCTTTGACAGCCCACAGAGCAACCTTCGCTCCAGTTCCATTCACGCAGTATCAGCCACCCCGTACCTCTCTTCTTCTTTATCTACCTCATTCCTCGCTTCTCCAGAAGCAGTTGCTAATTCACCCACAAAGGCAGCCGCAGCGAATGCAGAGCTTTTGTTGCTCGTCTTGGTTCGTTTATTTGTTGGTTTTTTTTTCCTCCTTCTTAGTGTTGTTTTGTTTGTAAATGTTGTTGTTGTCGTTGTTGGAATTGTTGTTGCTGTTTTCGTTGGAATTGTTATCATTGTTGTTGTTGTTATTATTATCCCTTCTGCTGTTGTCTGTTTTGTTCAATC
Organism: Coelopa frigida; assembly: GCA_017309665.1. Classification (NCBI taxonomy): domain Eukaryota; kingdom Metazoa; phylum Arthropoda; class Insecta; order Diptera; family Coelopidae; genus Coelopa; species Coelopa frigida. Next base: position 27,676,854 of record CM029562.1, read on the forward strand.
GTCAGCATTAGCAGCGTGTGTTTTGTTTATCCCTTCAACTCGTTTACTCTCGGTCGGACTCCGACTCGAGGGCCGCACGACCGGCAGAATCAGTCTCTCTCTCTCCCTCTACCCCAACCACCCTTCATTATCCCCACCACCCACCTTCAAACCAAACACTTTCTCGCTCTCCCATTGCGAAACCCAACCCCCGATCGCATGAAGCTCTAAAATAAAAACATACGCACAGAGGGAGAGAGAGAGGGAGACAGACAGAAAGGTGTATGTGTATGTTTGTGTGAGTGAGAAGGTAAGAGTGGGGGGTTGTACCCACAATTTGACGATGAGTTCAAAAATTCAAATGAAACCCAAAGCGGGAAAGTATTTTCGAAAAGTATTTTCGGCGTGTCGGTCCGCAATAAATGGATTTGGGTCTTTTGTGTTTAATCATCGGCGTGGATTGAGAGAGAGGGAGAGGCGAAGCAGTGAGAATGAAGGGGAGAAGGGGAGAGATAGAAGGAGAGAGAGTGGGAGAAAGAGTGGAAGAGAAAAAGATGTGATGTATGAGATAGAGAGAGTGAGAGAAACTCCTTTCTTCATTCTTTAAACGTTTGCCGCAGAACAAACAAAACAGACGAATAGCACAGACAGAGGAACAAGTTGACCGACAGTTTAACAAATGAAAGGACAGACAGACAGTTGGGCAGACAGTGAGATAGAAAGAGATACAGACAGATATATATAAGACAGAGATAGCGATATTCTGCCGGATAATCGAGCGACCTCATTCCTCTCATCAAACTCCGCGCTTTCTTCTCATCCGTCTGATCAACATAATCGTCTTCCGTGTTGTTTTTCTCAACCTCTCAACCACCGTTTGTTTTTGTTGTTGTTTCATTCGCTACCATGCACAGTTGTTATTGTTGTTTTTCCTTTCAACCCTCACCTGTCAATCGTGGTTGTAATTTATGCATAAACAAAAAGCGATCTACTTCACTTGTTCTCTCTTAAAAGACAAAACGAAAGCAAAAAAAAAACACACGCTTCTCAGGAGAATTAAAACTTTGCCTCTGGAGATCTGGAAGCTCATTATCCTTAGCGTTGCATCGATGCCCGAAGGACTTCTCAACGCGGACGATGCGAACCGCAGGACCTTCCGGTGGCATTCGAGTCAAGGATTTGCGCCCACGAGTGTCAACAACGAAGCCTCTGATGAAGCGTGAGGAATTCAATTTCTTCCAGTGTCCATCATGAAGACAACGATGGTAATCGTGGGGTGGTGGATGGAGGTGGTCTGAAAGAGGGTGGTGAATCCTCTTCATCCAGAGCATTGATGCAGTCCTTCGACGAGGGTGCAAAATGTTTATCTTGTCCTTCGAGCGAGTTCTCAATGGCTTTCGATGGCCTTCAATTGAAATGAAAACCCATCGCGAGGATCTCTTTAATGGCCTCAAGTGGGCTTCGAAGGCGTGTGCCGGGTTTTACCATGGGGTCACAGTTCAGTGCGTGTGGAAAATTCGGAGTTTTCTTGATACACACACACACACAAAGTATTATATCAAAATACATATAATTGCAAAAGCTTGTCAACAAAATCATGTTTAATTGCATCGAAGGGGAAAAAGAGCGAACGACAAATGTTTACTTTCACACATGTATTTAATATTTGAGAGTATTTTCGTATTGTATGGAGATGTGTGTGTGTGTGTGGATTTCTAGTAGAAATTTTCTACTCACAAACATATGTTTCTTCACACACACTTACTTTCATTTTCTTTTGCGCATCAATGAAATATCTTTAATAGTCCTCGTTGAATAATTGAATTGAGTTTCCACTTACTCTAAATTTTCAAATTTAAAATCAAGAAATATTTTTAAGAAAAATTATATATGGATCATTGCAGGTTTTATAATAGAGGTTATATAATATTATATAAATCTATGGTGTTATATATAAATAATTATATACAATTCCGCTTCTTCTTTGGTATAATTCGTTCATATTTTGCGGTCTCTCATCTTATATTAATTTCACACGTTTCTCAATTAATTACACCCAAATGGCTTTTGAAACTCCCGCGGAGTGTGGAACCGTTTATCCCATCCACAGATATTCTATTCCAGGAATTTTCCACTTCTATGATGTTTCCTAGCAGACAGACAGTGAGACAGATAAATAGACAGAAAGACAGACAACCAGTCAGATAGGAGATATCTCTTTCTCGATTCTCCGAGTGGGAATTCACATTTGATGTGTGTGAATAAATAAATACATTTGATTTTGTTTTCAAAATCATTTGACTGGAAACTGGTAGAAGCGGAGTTTATTAATAATTCAGTCGACCGCATGAAGGACAAAGAAGGAAAAGGTGGAGGAGGATGTGGAAGAAAATCTGTGTGAGGATGTGGAGAAGGAATGTGAAGGAAATATTGTCAGAATTATGAATAGTTTAACAGAAATAAATGCAGTAGAAGCAACTTCAAATCATAGTATTATATTCTTCCTCAAAAATAGTTTCTACTACTGATACTCAATAGGAACCTTCTAAATGAGAGAAAATTTGTTAAACAAGTGGATTTGGTGTTTGGTGTGCCAGCTGATTTGGTGTTGAAAAACCCCTAAAAGCTTTTATCGTATGAAAATTTCATGATAATCAAATGTAGGCTGCCGACCGTGGGTCATGGTTATTGAACGTGGGCAAATTCATGATCGTATCTTGATAATCCGCTCGATTACAATTGGCAGAAATCAATTTTCCGCAATTAACGGTAATTCTCGCAAATTTTCCCCGGCTCCACACATGGACAACTAGACAAACGAGCGGACATTGACAGAGAGAGAGAGAGGCAGATGAACAAAGAGGCAGACGAACAGACAAACAAATATACAGACAGGTGGATACACAGACAAACAGAGAGACAGTGAGTTGACAATCAACTCATCGCCAATCGATCTGCCCTCCCCGACCCATCCTGCCCTCATCACATTAATGAAGCTCCCCCCACCTCATCAGCCACCTGAGGGCTCGTCCGGCGACGGGTTAAGGATGAACTTTTGTCCCCAGCTTCGTTAGCCATGGTTGATGGCGATGGCGTCAATGTAAATAAAATCAAATCTCATGGCAATACAAAAACAACTAATTACCCAACAACAAATACAATAACAACTAACAATAACAAAATCATTAAGGGTAAAAACGATAGGAAAAACAATAACAATCACCTATATGGACATGAACACGAATAAATACAAATTCATTTGACTTTTGCATATCCGTTCGAAAGCCATCTAAACAGGAACAGCAAAAACAACAAGAGGAGCTACAACAACAACACCCACAGGACACACGTCAGTCAGAGTGCGATTGTAGTAGTGGAAGAGGGGCTGGGAAAAGGGGGCGTGGTCAGCCGAACGACGCACGCACGCAATGCGATTCAAATCAAATCGCAGGCCAACGCAGTACATCGCATCGACATCAGATCGCATCACATGGCATGGTCTGGCATGGTATGTGTGCGATTGTGAGTGTGTGTGTTCCTGCTTATCTCGATGTGCGTATTTTTGTTGTTGTTGTTGTCGCCTGCCTGCCTTCCTTCCTTCCATCCTGCCTTCCTGCTAGCCCTGTTGATGTTGTCTGATGTGATAATCCGCAGGAATTAATAAATAAACCATTAACAAATAAACTAGGAACCAACATCATTGTGAGTGTGTGTGTGTGGGTGGGTGGTACTTTCATTATTGTTGTTGTGGTTCTCTCATTGTTGTTGTTGTTGCTTCTGGTACTGCTGCTGCAACCCTTATCTTGACATCAAGGATTTAACTAATGGACGCCGCAGCGAATTCAAAGATCAGAGAAACCAACGACGTCTGGTGCGAAGGAACCGCCGACGTGGACGATGTATGGAGTATGTTAAAGTGACTTTTGATGGAGCAAACCACAATAACAACAATAAATCGAATAACAACAATTGCCAACAACAATTGCTGGAGTGCGTGCTGCACGAACAATCGTTCGATTGGTTTCTCTCGCCATTCGTCCTCCCCCCACCTTCGTCTGTCTGACCTTATGTCTATCCCTCCACATGTCCGCTGTCTGTCCCTCCAACCTTTCGTTCGTCTCGCCGTCCATTCGTTTGTCCCTTCAATCCTCCATTCGTCTGTTCGTTCCTTCATTCGTCTGTCCGTTCTGCTCTCTTATCAATGCAGCCGCATCAGCAAATAAATTTCGACATTCATTATCAAATCCTTGGCAAGCAACAGACGTTCACACACACACACACAGTCATACAATTGTTAAGCGTGTGCGAGTTTTTTATGTGTCTGCGAAGGTCCTGCGCGTGTTTGATTTCGATCGACCAGACCAGACCAAAGATTGTAGGAGATTTTGCTATGGCGAAAGATGGATGGGAAGGTGCTGCAAGAAGAACCTCAAGTTCGGAATCTTGTGAAGGACTCCAGGAGGAAGGATGAAAGGAAGGAAGGAAGGGAGGAAAGAAGAACTTCGGGGAGGAGGAAATAAAGGATTTCGGGGAAGAATCTCAGACTGGTATCCTTGAAAAGCACTCAAAGATTCCTTCCTATGTGAGAATTTAAATTAGGATCACTCAGTTTTCCTGATCTCTCAGTTTTCTTCATCTTCCAGTTATCCTGAGGTTTCAGTTTTTATCGATTTTAAATTCTTCTCACGCTTCAATTTCACATCAAGCTTCGCAATTGTCCTTTGGTTCACTTGACATTGTCCTCGTTTCATTGTCTTCTATACTTATTCTTGTTGTTCTTCATTTCTCTTCTTCTCCTACACGTTCTCTTCTTCTCCTTTCTCCTCGGCCCTTTTCTCTCTTCGTTCTTGTCTCTTTCTTAAACATGTCATCTTCTCCGCTTTCTTCCTTTTTCCGACTTTAATCGTCTGCTTTCTGTCGTTTTCAGTCGTCGTCGCAACAAAAACTATTTCCGAGCACCTAACTATCGCTCTTCCCCTTCCACATCAGCCGCTCTCCCTCTATCTCCCCCTCTCTCTCTCTCTCTCCCTCTATCGCCCCCTCTCTTCATCTGTCCTTCCGTCTCTATTCTTCTTCTACTTTCTACCCAATCTATCTCACTCTTTTCGTCCTGCTTGTCGTCGTCCTTTGGCTCGTAAAAGAATCGTAAACAAATTCGTAAGAAAAACTTGGCTGCTTTCTTTAAACGATGGTGAGGGAAAGAATGAAAGAGAAAGACAGAGTAACTAAAATAGAGAAAGAGTAAGTGAAAGAGTGACTAAAAGAGAGAGAGAGAGAGAGAGAAAGGGGAGACAAGAAAAGGAGAAATCCGCGAACATCGCACGAAAAAATATTACCAACGACGGAGTTGGAGCGGCTGCACAAAGCGAGCCGGCGACTCGTAAAAAACACAAAACACGCGGTCCACGCTGAGTCCTGCAGGACTTTTCGCGATCCAAGAAGGGGACGAAGGGTGGTGGTGAAGGGAAAGGAGAGTGGGGACGAGAGGGTGGAGATGGTGGGTGAAGAGGGTGGACAAGGGTGAAGGATTGAGGGGAGGAACAACCGCCGCAGTTAATAGAAAACTGTAATTCGCTGCATTTAATGTTGCTGGCCAAACGCTGCGTGATGTCGGTGGTAGCAAAAGAAAATAACAACAAGTACAACAATAATAAAAACAAACCAAACAAGCTGTGTAAAAAACCAGGTCCTTACAACAACAACACAAACAACAACAACAAGCTATGAACCATCGTCTAAATGCTTGCAATTGCAACACTGTCGACGACGATGACGACGACGACGACGTTGGTCGAGGGCGGGAGGCGGATTTCGCGTTTCGTGGGCTGAGCCGTGGCTGGTGCAATGATAACAGGTCCTTTTTATATGTAGCCCTTTGCCTTTGGATTTATGTCTGCCGGTGGGCGGGTGAGAGTGAGAGAGTTGTAGAGAGAAGAAGAGAGAAAGAGCTAGAGATGTAGAGAGAAGAAGAGAGAAAAAGCTAGAGAAAGAGTGGGTGAGCTGGAGTTGAAGCTGGTGGTGAAATGTGTTTTTTCGTGTTTGTTGCGATGTTCGGCGATGTTGTTGATGATGTTGTTGTATTTGATGTTGTATTTATTGTTGTTGTTGCTTCTGCTGTTGTTGTGGTTGATGTTGTTGTTGTTCATGATGTTATTCTCTCGTTGTTCTTGTTGTTTTTGCTGTTAATCCCTGCAAACAAGAAAATGCGATGTAAGGCAAACACACACCAATCACCAAACACAGATAAATAGATAGATAGGTAGCTTGGGTGTGGGATGGAATAATCGAACCTGGCCTTCTCCGACCCTTGTCACCTTCACCCCCTCCCACCACTACCAGTCAACCGTCCATCACTCTCTCTCTCTCCTCCTCTCCACCTTACCCCATCCACCTCTCGAGGGCCGCCATGAGAAACGCAAACAAACCGCGACCCACAGCGCGATCGAAATTAAGCGAAAGTGGTCGTTGGTGAGAGGGGTGGAGAGGAGAGGACGACAACGACGACTGAGGGTTAGAGCTGATGCACACACACACACACACACATATTGAAACACCCTCACCCTCAGACAAGGTCACGGACAAGGCTGCTGCTGCTGGTGGTTGAGCGACGGCGAGCTGCGATTATTTAAGCGAAGAATTATTAATAAAAATCGGAAATTTTTGGAACATGATTTTGCCATTCAATTGGAAGGGATCGAGAGGGGTGGAGGTTGATGTTGTTGGGTGGTCGTTGTTGTTGTTTTTAGGTTGTTGTTTGGGAGGTCGTTGTTGTTGTATTTAGGTCGTTGTTTGGGAGGTCGTTGTTGTTGTTTTTAGGTCGTACTTTGGGAGGTTTTTGTTGTTGTTATTGTCAGGTCGTTGTCGTTGGTGCATGGGCCAAGGGTCGAGTGGTGGTTGTGCTTAATTTCACCTGATTGCAGTTGCAGGGGACGTCACAGGAGCAGACACGTGGCAGCAGGCGTTGCTGACGACGTCGTCGCTCCCTCGTGGTTGTTGTTACCAGGACAACATGCGTGCGTGAGAGGACATGCAACAAAAGTCAAGCGGGAGGATGAGGAATTTAATTTAGAGCGAACGAAGGATGCAACAAGGACCAAAATCACACGAACAAGAACCAGAATCACAAGAACAAGAACCAGAGAATCACACGAATAGGACTTAGACCAGGATCAGGACATTGACATTGATATTGAGTCCTTCGAGACACATCCATAGATGGAGTAATAAATCAGAAAGAGGAAGAGAAGAGGGAAGGGAAAAATAATGCGGGATGGAGAAGTTTCAATGAATGATGTTGGCTCCACCGGGGGATGGGGAGAAATTCTCGATATTTCCTTTCGAAGGACTCTCCTCAAGGAGATGACTCCTTTCGGCTCATTACGAGAGAAGACTCCAATCGCCATCGAGAAGATGAAGAAACTTCCATACTAATTACGATGGCTGTTACTGAAAACTTTCTGAGCAACAACAATGCGAATGAGAACAGGAACTAGAAGACAAATGACAATAACAAGAATAAAATGAGGAAGAGTAACAATAAGAAGATGAACAACAACAAGAAGATAATGATGATGACCAACAACAAGAACATGATGGAAAACAATAATAACTTAAAGACCAGTAACAACAATAAGGTGAAGACCAAGAACAAAAATAACAAGAAGACAACAATGACATAAGGAACTATTGAAATTACAAGAAGAACAATAAAAACAACATACACAACAACAAAAATAACACGAGAAACGACAAAAATAATAAACGAACAACAAAAATAACATTGAGAACAGCAAAAACAACGTTAAGAACAACAAAAATACCGACATAAAAATGACCAAAGTTATCCTTGGCCAAAAATTCCTCGGCCCAAGACACGACTCAGGGTCGACACCGAAGGACGACAGACAGACGGAGGTCGGAGGACGACGCGGGACACAAGACACAGGCCACAAAGTCGTGGTCAGCCAAGAAAATGCTCGAGACAAGTTCGAGCGATGTCTGGGCCAGGGTCGAACGGCTGGACGTCGTTCGTCTTGTGTTGTTGTGTTTTGCTCTTGTTTTGTTGGCCAAAACAGTTGAAGCGAGGATTCTCTCTCGGAATCCTTGCGTTGTAGAGTTTTGCATACTTCTAGCTAACAACAACAAAGAATAACAATTGCAAGATTCAACAAAAATTTTATTCAATCGCAAGAAGACTAAAATTTAAAGGCTAAGGAATATTATATATACAAAAAATTAAATACAAAAAAAATGTAAACAGAACAAGAATAAAATCTCGAAAAAAATCACAAAGAAAAAAATGAAAGTAAAACAAATAAAAATCAACCAAAAAATTTATTTTAACAAACAAAATATTAAAAATAATAAAATACTAAACAGAAACTAAATTTAAAAAAAAATCTACAAAAAATAAAATTGTACATGAAAAAAATTCAACTAAAATTAAAATAAATTTTTACAGAAAAATACAATTCAAAGATAACAAAACTATAATTCAAAATCAACAAAAAATAAAATTCAAATTCAACATAAAATGAAAAACAATAAAACAAAATTCAATTCATTAACAAAATTTTAAAACAAAAAAAAAATCGTTATTCCACTATATCAAATATTTAAATACAATAAAAATAAAATTCAACTAAAATATCAATGAAATTAAAATAAAACAAAAAATTATAATACAATACCTTTTCAAATATAATAACAAAAATTCAAATATAACAACACCCAAAAACTAATAATAATAATAATAAAAATAATAACAAAACAATTGTGGGAAGCAGGCGAGAAAGAGAGAGAAAAAATTACACGCACATGCATACGTAATTCCCACATAAGGATATTCGCCATGGCCATGAGACGGTCTATCTATCCGTCCGTCCCTGCGTCCGTTCGTCCCTTCATCCGTTCGTCTGTCCTTCTGTCTGGAGTCCTGTCTGTCCGTGTCTGTGTCTGCTCTTGTGAGTGTGTGTGTATGAGAGTGAATGTGTTTGTGTTCGTTCGTCTGCAGTTAGGATTCAATGACGGCTACCCTTGAAAATTCTCGGCACAACAATAATAACAACAACAATAACATAGTCAACAACAACAGCAATAACATAGTCAACAAACAACAACAATAGCAACATAATCTGCCGACAACAACAAGTGCAAATAACGATGCAGCACCGAACGAAACGAACGAAAACGAGAGAGCGAAAGAGAGTATGAGAGAGGGAGAGGGGGCAAAGGGACATAGAAGAAAGTTCAATATACCGTTGGAGGCGATCCCGGAAAAGGATATCAAAATCTCGTGGACTCGGAGTAGGGAAATTTCTCTCACTTTGGCTCTCCAATTCGCTCGCTCTCGTATTCTCTACGTTTCTTTCAACTTCTCTGACTGTCTCTCTATCTACATCTCTGTTTCTCTCTATGTCTTCCTCAATTTCCCCTCTTATACCCTTTCTATCAACGACTCTCTCTCTCTCTCTCTCTTGGTATAACACTTTTCTCTCTTCCACCCATCGCTCTCGCACTCTCTGCGCATGCACATCCCGTGAATTCTCTTTTCACCCTACCTTGTGTTTAGTATCTCTCTAATTGTCATTCTCTGTTTCCTCTCGTTGCAGGTTCCTTTCGGCAGCAACACCTGTGCCCGGACGCATCCTGCGGCAAGGACTCGAGTTCCAACTGAGAACTGAACTGAGAACGAACGCTGAAACGGCGCTGAATAGTTCGAAGAGAGAACGAGTCAACGGAAAAATAGAGAGCGGCTGAAACCGAAGGAGAGAACGACTAAACGCGATAGAGAAAACGCAAACCGAGAACCGAGGAGAGAAATCGTGTCCTTTGCTCGGGCGCCCGGTTCGTGCGAGTTCGGTCTGTTTATTTAACACAGTTCGCCGTCGACGCCGCAGTCAGTTTGTCTCTGCATCCCAAAGCGTTCGCACGGCCTTCTGTCGATTCGTTTCGTGTCTCGTCGTCTCGTCTCGTATTATTTCGTTTCGTGTCCTGCCTGCGCTCGTCCGTTTTACGTCGTCGTTGTGAACTATGACTCTGCCGGAAACGGAAGCTCGCCGGCCGTTCGAGCAACATCCGCAGCAAAGGCGATTCATCGAATCCAAGTGAAAATAACGATATATCGCGAAATAAATCAACAATCAACAAATAAAAAATACTATTCATTAAAATATATAAATAATTCGAGATTATCTAAATAAAAAAAGAATTATTTCGAGATTATCGAAACTAAAGAAAGTAGAGAGATTATCGAGATTATCAAAACCAAACAAAACAAATTTAATTCAAGATTATCAAAAAAAAAAAATAAGGTTCATTTCGAGATTATCAAAATAAAATTAAATTCAAAATTCACCAAAAAAAACAAAATTTATTCGAGATTATCAAATCAAAACCAAATAAGTAAAAAAAAATTAATTCGAGATTATCAAAACAAAATTAAAGTAATCTGAGATTGTATAGAAATTTGAAGTTTTAAATTGAAGAGAATAATAAAAATTAATTGTGAAGTCTGCTTGCGAAATTCATGTGTAAAAAAATCACAAAATCGTGAGAAAAATTAAAAATAATAAAAAATATTTTAAATCAATTCGGGAAAATATTCAGTGTCGACATGTGCGGGAAATTCTCGTCCTTTGGCGGCCGCCTCCTGGCGACGCCGGCATCGATGTTGCTGCTCCTGATGCTGCTCAGCGTGGATAACGTGCACTCGGATTACGAGAACACCTGGAATCTCTACTACGAGCAGCCCTGCTGCGGCGGCAGCCTCAATGGGCACCACATCCGACACCACCGAGGTGAGTCCACAAAAAAATCAGTTTCGAGCACTCTCGGGTGACGTTTCTCACGTTTGTTGGAGACGAATCCTGAGATTTACACTTGGTTCTTGTCGTCTTCTTAAAGGGACTTCGATACAGTCATTCTTCTCATCTCGCTTTGTCATACAATTTGGTGAATTTTAGGAAAAATTAGTTATAAATAACGTCTCCTCTTAAAATTCCAAAATTCTCAAATTTAAAATCGTCTCCATATCACTTCGAAAATTCTTAGAAACAAATTTCAAAATTATGGAAATTTCAAAGCGGTCAGAAATTTTTTGGAAAAAAATTATTTAAACAAATTTTTCTGACGAATTATTTTTTGTTCATCTAATCTCCTTGATCCATAAACTTTCTCTCTTTAAATCGGTGTTTTTACCTCTTGAAGGTTGTATGAATAAATATGAAGAATTCACAAAAAAAAAAACCTTTAAAACCTTTCAGAAATTTATACAATAATTTTATATTTCAAAATAAATATATAACTTTTTTTAAAATAGTCTAAAATATAATTTTATAAAATATGTAGATTAAAAAAATATAAAAATATTATTAATTCTGCATTATTTTTGCATATTCATCTCTTAAATTTGCTTCTCTATTTTCTTCAAATCTTGCTATCTGTCGCTTTAGTCTCGCTTTCTCCTCATCTTTGTCTCCACTTTCTAATATTGTGTCTGTCTTTCTCTGAAATTTCTGATATTTTTCTTTGTCTTTCTCTGATATTTTGTCATTCTTCCCAAATTTTCATCATTTTTACTTTGGAGTTTCCTTCGTTCGCCTTCAGCTTTCGGATTTTTCTCACAGTCCCCTCCAACTTCCTTCCACTTTCCAACTTCCGGATTTTTCTCCTATTTCTCTCCTCCACGTCTTCTCCCTCCGGTGGTGCTGCTGCTGCGCTCCGATATAAATTAATAGTCGCATCTCCAGTGTGCGATTTTATTTTATTGCTCTCGCAATTTACTACGGTTCAAGCCCTCGCTCCCTACCTCACCCTACTTCTCTGTTTCCCTTACTCTCACACTTTCATAGCCACAGAAGAGCACTTCGTCTCGTTCTGCACGTCCTTTCTGGAAGTCTCTGCCACGCCCCGCTCCGCACGCCCTCCAATCGGCCCCCTGCGACCGCATAAACCTCCATGTGTCGGAGCACTTAACTTCGCTCCGTTGACCATTTGTCTCCATTGTCTTTGGATTTCGCTTCCCTAAACTCTCCTTGCTCGTTTCTCGTTCGTCCTTCATCCTCCGTCCCTTCTCCATCCTCCTTTCATCATCCACCACTGCTCTTGCTCTTTCGGCCCTTTCAACGCCTTCAGCGTAGAAGTGTTTGTTTTATATTCGTGACTTCTTCCTCTATCGCAGTCTTTCTTTTTTCTTCAATCTTTCCTTATTTATTTTTTCTATTGACTCTCTTCTCTTTCTCTCCCTTCTCCATCATCATAGAAAACTATTTTAAAATCACTGTCTGTCCGTCCGCCTCGCAGATTCCCTCAAATATCCTTCTTCAACTGCTTTTGCTTCTGCCGACTGGTGATAATAACAGTTCTAGTGAAAAAAAAAGCTCTCTCAATCCACCAGCCTCATAAGACCAAAACCTGTTTAAGTTGCTTCATCTCGACGCCTTTTTTTACTCCCGATCCCTTTCTCTCTCTCTCCTCGTCTCTAATCATTTCCTTGTCCATGCGCTTGTTATCCTTTCGCACTGGCTTCGAGACGTGTCGAGGACTCCCCTCACCGTCGTCGTCGTAGATCGAAGAAGAGCTCCCCGAAGAGAGCGGCAGATGTCCTTTTACCGTCGTCCTTTGACACCATCGTCGTTCGCCTGCCGAAGCATGGCAAATCTTTTAGCAAAATAATTTTGCTTTAAGCGGCTTTTCAGTCGCTTTTGTTTCCGTTTCCGCTTTCGGTCCTGTTCTTTTCTGTTCTGTTCATTTCTATACTATTCTCTTCGTTTCTCTCCTGTCCGAGGCTCCTTGTCCTCTTCTCGTGTCCTTCTGTTCGCGCCGAGCTTTTAGTTTCGCTTCGATCCTTTGCGATTCTTTCGCCTCGCACAAAACTTCATCGATTTGTTATTTTTCTCCCACTGCTCCTCCTCCCTCCTAACTCCCTCTTAATTTTCTCTTCTTCCTCTCATTCTCCCCCCCTCCATACAAAACTCCCTCTGCTCGTTCTATTCGTCCCCTCTGATCCTGGATCCTTTTTGTCCTGTTGGCTCGTGTTTTTCTTTTAAACTTTTCCCATTGCTGTGTTTTTCCTGCGTTGCTGGTGCTCTTTATTGAGTCTTTGCGCGAAGTCTATACTTAGTTTGTTGCTTTTTTCTCTTTCTTCTTCTTCTCGTGCTCTTTTTCTTCACTTTTGCGTCCTGTTCATCGTCGGTCGTCCTGTTGTCGCGCTCTCTTTCTTGAGCTTCGCAACAAAATTAAAAACTTTCTGTTTGTTCTTTTTCCTTCTCGCTTTTTAATTGGACTTTGAAGTTTTTTGCTATTAGGGTTTAATTAGTTTTCAAGTGTTGTTTTTATAGACTCCGCGAATCAACCGACACAACCGACCTCCACCTCCCCCACCATGGGCTCCATCATCCGCCCCTCTCCCATCATCCACCCCTTTGAGCCTTTTTCTTTGTTCTGTTTCTCTTTCTTAAGTTGCGTAAATCGCTGTTGTTATTGTTGTTGTTGTCGCTGTTCGGCTAATCTTATTTCGTGTATAGCTGCGGATTCTCTTGCTCTTCTTCTTCTTTTTTGGGGTCTTGTCCCCAATTACAGTGGGTCAATGGCGTGTGTTCGCCGCCGTCGTCAACGTCGCCATTGCTGTTGTAGTTGTTGGTATCGAAGCCTTCCGAAATGAAGGTAAAACCATCACGGCCGCTAGATTTACGATTAGACCCAGGCTCGTCAAGCGGAAGGACTTAAGGACGAAAATAAGGACTTTAAGATGGAGGCGAATGGGAAGGAGTTGTGCTGGAATTGTGAAGGAAAATTGTGTAGGAATTCAGGATGAGTTTTGAAGTTGAATTGGACATGAAAGTGAGGAGGACAAGAGGCAAACACTTGTCGGTCGATATGGAGATTGAGGCAATAGAATTTAAGTCAAGGTATTCCATATGAAGAAAAGGGAATAAAGATTACGGAAAAGTATTATTATTATAAGATGATGAACGAAGGAAGATGATGATATGTTTATTAGTGATCTGTGTTTATTAGTGTAAATTCCAATAAGGTAATGGAAAAGACAATTTTTATCCTTGTTGAAATAAATAATAGGCAGACCAATATAATGTTTTATAGACATCCTATATGAATATAGTTTTTGTGAAAATATATATAAAATTTACAAAAATGTTTAAAAATCCAAGTTTATTTTCAAAAAATTGTAGTACAAAATTTATAAAATTTTATGATCTTCAATAAGAGAATATTTGAAAAAACATTTTTGTAATAATGTTATAACATTTACAAAAATGATAAAAAATCTAGATAAAAACAAATTTAATAAAATTTTTATATATTTAGTAGATTTTGTAGAAATATTATATGAAGGAATTATGAAGACATTTAAATAAAATTAATTTTTACGATCTTCAATATATCAGGAGAAAATCCAGAGAATGAGAAAATAAGCTTGATAAATAGAAGACATTTAAATCAACTAATCGTTCGTATTTATGTTTGAAATTCAATGATACAAAACCAAAATTCTTTCATTAAAGTTATCAAAAGAACTATCGATATATTCGATATGGTCTACCAATAATTGGAGATTCACTTTATTGCCTTTCCGTCTCATTCTCAACCTCTTCGCTCTTTCTCATTCTCTTCCTTTTGCATTTCTCCACAATCCCAAAGGACCTTCGTGGGCGTGGGTCGAACCAACATCAAATCATCTTAATTCACCGCCAACGTCTGTCGGCAGAAGCTGAACCGAATGGCCGCAATTTTTCACAACAAACACACACACACAACCCACACTTGTGAATGCGCCAAATTGCTGATACGTGTGTGTGTTGCAATAACAACAACAATGTTTTCACATGTAACGAAATAATAGCAATAATTTTTCTACTTTACCGTTACATTTCCATCCTTCTCTTTCATATTCGTTCGTTCTTCCTCCGACCTTTTCTTTCGTTCCCTTTCTTTCTTTCTTTCCTTCTTTCTTTCTCTCTCTACCGCACTCTATTTTTCTGCTAAACAATAAATTTATTTATTTCGCATGCGAAACATTTTCCGAGAAAAACTTGCTGCATCCCGTTTGAGCAGAAGCAGGAGCAGCAGAGAAAAAGTAGTAGAAAAAGTAGTGACAACCGAACAGGAGTGATGAAGAGGTGCTACCGTAAAGTGGGCGGAGGAAGAAGAGGGGGAGATGGTGGGAGACAGAGATGAAAGAGTTCGAGGTGCAGCCGGAGAAAATTCATTGAATTTTCGTCTGTTTCGGTCATTTTTGAATTTTCTCCACTTCCGCTTTCCCCAAATCGTCTCAGTCCTTGTATGTATTGATGTATGTATGTGTTGGTCTGTTTTGGCTCAGTGTGTGTGTGTGTTAGTGTGTATGTTTGACAAAAGAGGCAAAGAGGAGCAACTTTTCCTCCTCACAAAGCGAGCCGAGTTTCGCTTTTTGCGCTCTTGCATTTTGAAACATTTTCTCCTACAGCAAACTTTGGTTCCCTCTCTCTCACACCCTCTATCTCACAATCGTTCTCTACATCACTCTCTCTCATTCCTTTTTGTGTACCTCAAATTCGCTTTGATCTATACGAACGAACGAACACAAAAATGTACAAATACATTCACACAGACGCCTCTCGATGTGTTGGGGATGTTCTCTGGGTCATTGTTGTTGGTGTTAGAGTGGGTGTTGTTTTGTTGTAGTTCTTGTTGATATTATAGTTTATGTTGTTATTGTTGTACAATTTGTTGTTGTTGCCATACAGGTAGAACAACTCATAATTGGAACATTTTTCGGGAGCTCCAGCCACCATCGAGTTGGTTGGCAAAAAATATGTTTTTTCCATGGAGCCAACGACGAAAAGGTAACGGAAAAACTATCACTAGTTGGTGTTGAGCACATGGAGAGAAAATGAATAGTCTGCAAGGCAAGCGAGGTTGAAAAGAATGTATCAAAAAATGTATGTCGGTAAAGATAAAAGTAGAAAAAGAGATAAAAGATAGAAAGTAGATAGTAGATAGTAGATAGTAGGAGAGGAAAAAAAGGAGAATCTAAATAATAGTAATACAAAGAAATGTATCAAATGATAAAAAAAAGGTGAAAGTGGGAATGAACCCCAGAGAGAAAGGAAGGTGTGAAAAACAAGAGAAATGAAAAGTCTGTGGATGAATTTAATGATAATCGTGAGAAGTAATTGGGAAAAGGTAGTAGTGAAAAAGTGGGCGTGAAAAGGTTTTTGAGAAGTAGAATATATGAAAGGAAGTTGTGAAAATCTATGTGTGAAAAAGTCGATGCGTAAAAGAAGATGCGAAAAAGTAGATGAGAAAAAGAAGTTGTTAGAAGGTATTTGTGAGAAGGTAAATGTGAAATAGTAGATTTGAAAAAGTAGTTCTGAAGTACTAGATTAAAAAAAGTAGGTGTGAAAAAACTCAGTAGTGGAAAAAACTCTGACAAAAGTGCAGTCAATGCAGCAGGAAATGTAGGTGAAAATGTATTTGGCAAAGTTCTTGTGACTTGAGAAAAGTGGCGAAAAGGGATCAGGAAAAAAGTGTGAAGATTCGCAAAAAAATGACCAAGGCAAGATGACGTGGAACATCAGAAAGTACTTTGTAGTTAGTCTTTTTTGTGTTTTAAAGTACTTCCTTGGATTACTTCCTTTGGTTACTTTAGGTTTTGGGGTAAGATTTCTTTGGAGAAATTAGGTGAAATAGTAATTACCTTGAGTCATATGTTAAAGGCAGAAATACTTGATAGATTCTCTAACGATTTTTTGTTCTCAAATGGATCGATTTTAAAATACGATCTTGACTTTGATGTAATTTGAAATTATGACCTTGGCTTTGCTCTTTTTTTTATCTCCTATTACTTTGATTTTCTTCCGCTATGTTAGCCAGAATTCATTCCATCTACCAACAGGTTTGATTTAGTAGCCCCCTTTATCCATGTGCTTCGATATCATTTTCTATTCCACTTTCATTCCCTTCACATTCTTTCTCTTACTACTAATTTTCACTAACTTCCTTCATATGTTGACACCTCTTCCACCCATTTAACACCCAATATCATCTGCTCCCTTCCACAGCAGTTGCAACAATTTGATCTGCTCCCCTTTACACCTACTCCCATCTTAATATGGGTTCCCTTTACTACTCTGCACCCTTTTGCAATCGCGAAAGTTAATTAATGTCAACGCGACTTCCGTTCAACTCGTCGAACTTGGCGAGAATCGCGTGCTACCGACGCTTTCGACATTAATTGCAGTAACCAGAACAACCACAACAATAACAACAACTGAAATTCAATAATAACAACAACAACAATAACAATTCGCAATAATAATAACTTGTGTAACAGAAACAGCAGCAACTGAAACTGAAACTAAAATTACAAACTATAACAAAAATAAGAACAACAATAAGAATGAACAAGAAAAACAGGTAAAAGGAAGAACAGCAATAATAATAATAAACAACAACAATAAAAATAAATAACAATAATAAATAAAAATAAAAAAAACAACAACAAAAAGAAACGATAATAACAAATGGTAGCAACAACAAAGAACAACAATATAATAAACCAAAATAACACCAACAAACTATAATAACAACAATGTAAGAGAAAAACTATAACAAAAATACTAATAACATAGCTCAGAAAATAGAAAACGGCAACAAGAAGAACATGAAAAATAACAAAACTAAATACAAGAACATGAGAAATAACAAGAACACGAAGAAAAACAAGAACAATAATAACAACATGAAGAAAATTGACGAAGGCGAAAACCAGCTGCGAGCGGCGCTCAAATGTTTTATGCGACTTTTCATTGCAATTACAGCTTAAATTGTTGGTTAATTACTTTTCTTCCACCAACAACCATCGCATCAGTCGGCACCCTCGATACCCACCGTCTCCAGAAACCACCCTTCGCCCCCATCGTCGACCAGGGTCCGGATTTTTCTTTTTTTCCTCCTTGGAGCTCAACGTCTCTTGCCCTCTGCTGCTCCAACTCCAGGTAGGAATCCATCGACGATTGAGTGGAGGGAGCAGAACGATGAAGGACCTTCACACAGGACGGACGAACGAGCGAAAGAATGAACGATGAACAAGCGAAGGAGCCAACGTTGAATGAACGAAAGAAACAACGTTCGGCGAATGAAGGCAACAACGTTGAACGAATGAAGGAAACAACGTTGAATGGACGAAGAAACCAAAGTTGAAGGGGCGAAGGAACGAACGAATGAATGGGGAGCAACTTTTTTGCTCCGACAACTTTTTCGACTACCTCGAGTCGCCCGCACCTTTCGGTCCTTGGCCTTCTCCACCGACCCCTCTGCCTTCTTCATCGACCTCTCTTCTCCTTCTCTCAATCGTCTCCATCAACCCCCAAATCTTAGCTCGACCCCACCTGAAATGAAAGACGAGGAACGAAAGAAGGGCGAAAGATAAGAAGGTGGAGGAGAAAACGAATGGAAAGAGACGACGACGAGTGGTGGGACGAGGTTTCGTTCGTTGAAAACGCTCTGGAGCTTGCGAAATTCCTCAAGTTTCAAGACAAACATTTGGCCAAAGTTTTCGGCGGCAACCGTGAAAAAATTCAGCAATTTTATTCTTCCATTCCCCTTCTTCTCTTTTTTCCATTCGCATTGTTGTTGGATTGTCTTTGTTTTTTTTTTTTGTTTCCTTATCATGTTCTTCTTCGTTTCACTCTCCATCGCTCTCGTTCTCTCCACCCAGATTCTTTTAAGATTTTTTTTTTTCGCTTCAACCCTTCTCGCGGCGATGGTTCGCGTGTCTCGGCAGGTGGTGGGCGGTCGTGGAGTGGGCTGGGGGTCACCATTAAACTTTTGCTTGTTTTTCTTTAATTAACAGCGTAAACATTTAATTTCTTCCTTCTTCCCCACGCTCGTCCTTCCCGTCCCTTCGCAGGACCCACACGAAAGCCCCACAGCGACGACCGACTCCCGACCACCCTCGGGTCCTTCGCGGGACGTCGTCTGGCGTTCGAGGATTTCGGTTGCGGTTGGATTCGCGGTTGCGTCTCCCGCTGCTCTGGCCACTGACGACGATGGCGATGACGATGGCGACCGGCTGCTGGTTCTCCAACAACAACAATATTCTCCTTGGTGTATTTTTTTCGTTTCTATTGCCCCTTGGGAGCGATTTCTTTGTGTTTACTTTTTATTATTTTTATGATCCGTGATCAGGCTCCAACTCAAACTCCCTTTCAATGTTCGATTCTGGGCGAATTCACATCCATTAGGAGGATTTCAAATCCCTTAGGGGGTTTTCCAATCTTCCAATCTTTCAGGAGGAATTCACATCCTTCAGAAGGATCCGTCTTCTTGATTTCTATCCTCAATTCGCTCAATAACTCAACCAAAGGTCACTGTCATTTATAGATTCCAACATAGAAAACTTATGTTCGATTATGACCTTCTCTGTCTCATATACATCGATCCTCTTTCTGCCTCTCTTTTCCTCACCATAATCTCCATAAACACTCCTTAATGTCCCGTCGTCTCAGCTCAGCCCAGCTCTTTAATTGGTTTCGTTTTTCCTCGTTTTCCTCAAGATCCATCCATGGCCTCGTCAACGATTTCCCACTCAGCTGGTGTCCTTTTCACCCCAACCTCTGTCGTCAGTCTGCCCGACTCCAATCAATGTCTGTCCGTCCGGCTTTCCCACAAGGCCATGTTCAAGTATTATTTATACAACAAGGACATATCTTGGCGGAGAACCTTAAACAGCTCATAAAAAACTCATAAAGTCCTGAAAGAAAACTCAACTTTCGCTCTCCTTTTGTCAATCGTCTTCTTCATCCTTTTACTCCACCGACTTTTTCTGAGGTTACTTCTTTTTCTCTCTTCCTCCCCCTTTCTCTCACCCCCCTTTTTCTTTATTTTTCTCATGCTCTTTTATTCTATCGCTATGAAGTCTTTCTGAAGTGTCAAGCTGTGAAGCTGCCAGCCAGGCGTTTGAAAAAGTGAACAAATCCTTCAATATATCACCTGACACACATACACATACATCGACTCACTCACACACACACCTCCACTCACTTACACACACACCTACACACGCCATCCTGCCGCCAAGCAAATTGTCAATACGTTATCGATGCGCGCTCAACGTCCTTCACGTCGGGCCTCCTGTGATGTTGGGGCCTAAATCGTGAGAGTTGGCTTCTTCTTCTTCTTCTTTATGCTGGCAACAATAATAAAAATACAACAACAACAATAACGATGAACACCGACAATAACGGCTCGACAACAAGGACATGACAAATAGGATACTCGTCCTCACGTCGCGCCCAACAAGTGGGGGAGCCTCCGACGACTTCGGGAAGGAACAAAAACGGCAATAACAAAAAAAAAAAACCGAAACTTCGCAGACGACGGCATTCAAAGGGCTTCCCAAATTTTTGTCATTGGGCGTTATTGTTGTTGTTGTTATAGGTGTTGTTATTTTCATTGTTGTTATTGTCATTGTTGTTTTTTTTTTCATGATTTTATTTTTGTTATTGTTGCCTTTCTTTCAGCCATGTCCCTCTATCTCTCACTCTCTCCATCTGTCTCCTGGCATTTTTTTGTTGATCCCTTGTATGGCGTGTCTTTTCATGTTTCCAATTGTGAGCCTCCATATGCTATCTCTTTTTCTCTCCAGCGCCTCTTATCAGTTTTTTTTTGTCCGTCTGCCAATGGGCGCAAAAGTATGTGGGTGTTTATCGGTGTGAACGCGAGGTTTAAGCAGATTTTTTCAATAAATAAATTAATAATTTCTTTGTAAATCATTGAATTTGGATTTTTACAATCTCACCGGAAAAGTCATTGGGTCGTTCCTTCTCTTTCTCAGGTTTTCTGTCTCAATTCTTCTGATATCTCTCTCTCTATATATAAATATCTGTTTCCTTAGAAATCACAAGAGAAAAAATTCTTTCACACATTGAAGCTGAGACTTTTATTGATATATCGAAAAGCCTCAAGGGCAAACGGAGGAGAACAAAAGGAGGATATGGGGTTATTTAGCGAGAGAGTACGTGAGAGAGAAAGGGGGTAAGAGAAAGAGAGAAAAAACAAAAAGAATGGAAGACGAAGAGATCGATACAAGATTGAAGATGTAATGGAGAGAAGTTCGCGAACTCCTTCAGCAAGATAATCATTCTTCATTAGGTGTTGCAAGGTTCCTCCTTCACACATTAGCTCTCTTTCCCTATCCCCTCTCTCTTTCTTTATTTCACCCTTCCTCTTTTCTTTTTGCACACACCCACACACATTTCACTGTCGTGGTAGAAATTATTTGCGGTCGAATTTTCGATTTTCGTTTGCATTACATTTTTACTTTTTCACCAAATTTTTGGGGCTTCTCCATGGATTGTTATTGTTGTAGTAGCTCTTGTTGTTGTTGTTCTTGGTATCATTGACAACATGACACCTTGAAGCAATTACATGGAACGACAACAACCACAACAATAACACACACATATGTACATCCTCCCAAGCTAAATGAAAGCGTATAAATTGTTCCACGAAAATGAGATTCTCTCTCGTTCTCTGAAAGCCATTCGTTTTGTTGTTGTTATTATTGATATTGATGTTGTTGTCTTTCGTCCTTGTTTATCGGCAACAAATTGTATTAACAACGGCAAACCAATCGTTGTTGTTGTTATCGCTGGTGGTTTCAACGATTTTGGCGAAATTTTTCCAAACGGCTTTCAGGCGATAGTTTGAGATTTAATCATTGAATTTTTAATTTTCCCACAATTTCTTTACAAAAAATGCAGCGGGTTCGCAATATCGGAGGAAAAAATAGGGCACGATCCCCAACTCTCTTCGTCTCTTCTCCATTGCCTTCAACAGTGAGTTTCGCACACTGAAAGAATTTAAAGTTTCCGTTTCGCGATCGATTAATTTAAAGGAGAAAGAAATAAAGTAAGGGTTTGTGTTAGCTATCTCTTTGATTTCATTGAGATTTACCACGATAGTACCATGACATATGAATATTTTTCTCTCCTCACTATGATTTCTGCATATCTTTGACAAAATTCCCTCATTTCTGCTGAACTGAAACAGTTTATTCTTGATTATTTTGGTGCAACGTGTGCGGAATTTTGTCTTCTGTAATTTTTGCGATATTTTTCACGCCCATATCGACCCCATTCTTCCATATATAATTGGATAATTTAATGCCTTGCTGTGGTCGTTGGCGATTTTTTAATGAAATTTAATTAATTTGACACTTTTGTGCGGTTAATTTTATTGCTCCGTTGTTAATGTGTTTTTTGTTCGCCTTTCATTTCGGTCTCCTGCCTTTTGTTGTTGTTTTTCCCACATTATTGTTGTCCCCTTATTGTTCCATTATTGTTATTGTATCCTTATGTTATTGTTGGATCTCTCTGATTTTTATTGTTCTTGTTGTTTCCTATCTGGCTTTGAGCGGTCGATGTCGAAAAATGTATAATTAACTTTAAAAAGAAACCAATGAAATTTCCACAAATATTTTCACACACACACCACATTCACTCATTGAATCATGCACACACACACATTCACTGAATCTCATACACACGCACACACACAGATGGTCTAGTTTGATATTTCCAAAGTATTTATTTAAATTTATTCACGAACAAATAATGATTGCAATTAAAGAAAAACGCTGGGAATTTCCAAAGTTCGAATTTCTTCAATTGTCGCAACTAAAACTCACGACGACACCTCGTCCTAGTTTTCAATCGATGTTGGCGGGGGAGGGGCGGGGCCGGAGGAGGATCCTTAAATATGCCTCGCACTAATTGGAGTTTAAGGAACTTTCGGTTTTAGTTTTGTTTCATGGAGATGGGGGTGGGGAGGGAACCGAATATATTTCAGAGATCCGTTTGATCCTTAGAAAATGCGTTTGAATTATATTTCAAGGGATCTTCAGACACAAGCCTAGACTGATTTGGAATTTCCAGAGGTATTGGAGGGGATTCATGGTATAAACACCGGGATTATTGGAGCTTCTAAACCCCATTCAGGTCAGTGACCGATGAGGTGAGAAGAAGTTAGATGAGCTGATGTGAAGTCAGTTGAGGGTGAAATGTGTTGAGGATAAGGTTATGTGAGGGTGAAGAAGCGTCAACACCATTGTCTGGCCAGGCTCATTTATCATCTATTTAATGGCAACATTTCTCTCTCTCAATCTCCAAGTCTCCTTCACTCAAGCTCTCTTTCACACAAGCTCTCCTTCACCTGAGGTCTACTTTACTCCTTCTCTTTTTCACTACCTCTCTTTCACTCCTTCTATACATCAATCCTTCTCTCCTTCATTCAATCCTTCCACCTATCCCTCTCGGGTGCAATTAAATCCAGGCTTATCTTCATCATTACCATCTCGTTTGCACTGTATCCGAATTTCCGACTAGTAGTTCGTCGATTCGTTACAGAACCAACTGGCGAGAATGAAAGAGAAAGAGAGGGGGACACGCACACGCAACCCCCCGACCATCTTGTCGATTCGACAGAGCCCACAAACGCATTAATAGACCGTACATTAATTCGTTTACCTCTGGCATATTTCGCCTTAATTCAATTATCAGTTAATATTTCATTATTACATCCAGGACAATCGACCGACCGACCGAGCGAGCGACAGACCGAACGACAGAAAGACGGACAGACAGCAAGACCAACTACTAGCGAGAACTACTCGTGTTGTTCTTCGTTCTTGTTTCCGTCGCCCTTCGATTGGCTTCCTTCTGTCCCTTGGTTTCTTCATTCAATCGTTCGTCCATTCGATTATTTCGTTTCTTGGTCGTTCTTATGGTTATTCTTTTGGTTATTCTTTTTGGTTATTCTGTTCGTCGTTCCTTTTCCTTCAATTCGGCTTTTCGTTAATTTCCTTGTCCTCCTTCGTTCGTTCGTTCCTTCATTCGTCCGTTTGTGGATATCATTTATTACAAATACATTTATAAATTGTCGCCGTGTCGTCGTAAACATATTAACTGAGCACCCGAAATGTCCGGCTAAATGTCCGATAAACAATCCTCCCACCCGACGAACCCCCTTCGGCCAACCGGTCGAACCACCCTCTGACCCGCCGCCACCCCCCGGTCACAACAGCTGCCCGCCTCCTGCCACCCCACTGCCAAGGCCAGGACAATGTGAGGGCGAGAAATGAAATCGAATGGAATGGAACGAAGAATGGGTGAGGGGTGGTAGAAGAGTGAGAGGGGTAGATGAAATACTTTAACGAAATTAAAGAAAAACTTTGGGGCGATTCTTTCGGACGCGTGCGACATGAAAATATGTTCGATGTTCTTCTTCGACATCGAAATCGACGTTGACTCGCGGCAAGAAGGAGAAAAAAAAGGAAAATATGGAGCGATTGGAATGAGGGGTGGGGCGAGGGAATTGAAGCAAAACAAAAATACAATTAGTTTTTATTTTCGGACGTTCCTCGTTCTCTCCCTCACTCTCACCCTCTCTCTCTCACCCACTCTCACTCTCGACGAACGACGAACACGCAGCGGAATTTTCTAAACATTGTTGGAATTCTTTTATTTAGGGTTGAGCGCGAGCCACGATGGGGTGATGTTGGGTGGGTTTTTGGTTTGGTGTGGTGTGGAGTGGCCCAGGGTGGGGTTGGCGGCGAAGTTCGGTGTTGGTCAGCTCGATAATTCGCAGCAGACTCTTGCAGTCAACGATGCGAGGGGCGGGACTCGGGGTGGATGCAGACGACTACGTGGTCTGCATGGAAATCGCGAGTTTATGGTCGTGTTGGGGTCCAGCGACGCGTCTGGGAGTTGTTTTTAAAGGCAGACAAAGGGAGAAAGATCGGGAGCGAGAGAGATGTTGAAGCCCCTAAATTACTCAGTTGGGAATGATTAGTGGAAACTCAACGAGAGAAACGTTTCGACCTGAGGAAACCTCGCAGGTCCATTTAAGAAAATAAGTTGCAAAGAAGGTTTGAGTGAGGACTCTTGAACTCTTCTGAGAAATGAGAAATTCTCAGAAATCAAATGAGAAACCTTCAGATAGAAAAAGAAGTAATGACTCCTCATTTTGATATTCAAATCCAAATCCCACTCATGCAACAGGAGACAAGCGGCGAGATCTCGGAACCCCGATCAAATGTCTCTCAATCGTCCTGAATAAACACCTTCCCCACATCCCCAATCCTGACGCTCTTCCTGCCTTCGCCACCTCGGCCATAAATCCAGACAAAGACCTTGATTAAATTGTCGTCCTGCTCTCTTTTCGGCCAAGTGTGAGAAACATTAGCACATCATTTCGGCGAAAATGAAAGGGCAGAGACGAGCAACAACAACAACAAAAACAACGACAACTACTAATCAACCCACCCCTCGGTCTGACGCCCCCTCGTCACCCCATCCCGCGATTAACAATCGCACCATCATCGCTTTGTGTGTGTGTGTGTGTGTGTGTGTGTTTGGGCTGCCGGCATGTGGATTCCATTCTATGCCACATTCCATTCTGCATACCCGAGGAGCCGGCTATCGATTGACCCGATTTCCTCGGAAGAACAAAAAGAGGGCGGGGAGTGCGGCCGGAAGTCGGGGCCACCGAAAAACCAAGCGATCCAAGCAATAATATTAATAATGGAACGACCGATGTGGGGACACGAAGGAAGGCGAGGAGAGGCAGAAAGGACGAAGTCAACACCATTGCTATGACATGTGGCAGCGAAAGAAAGATAGTGAGGAGGAGGAGGACAGAGAGGGGAAGACGATAGAGAGGGAAGGTCGATAGAGAGAGATGCACGAGCAAGACAGGACAGGAATTCATTTATAATAAATATTAATGAAAGCCGTGGCCGAACGAACAAGAGTGCGAACGGTAGATGGAGTGTGTGGAGAAACAATACTAGAAGACGAAGGACTAGTGGTATTGAAAAGGAGAGGAGGAGAGAAAAGAGAGAGAGAGGGGAAAGTGAGAGAGAGAGATGGAAGAGGTGCAACACATCGAACACAGGATATTGGAAATTTTCGTACGAAATAAGATGTCGACTTTAATTCCTGACCACAGCTGATGTCCTTTCAGGCCGAGGGTTGTGAAAATAACTAGAAGGAAAGAGCAGGAGGAGGCGAAGAAGAAGAAGAAGGATGAGCGAACGTCGTATCGATGGAAGACAAAGGAAAAATCTAATAATATAAACAAAGAAGTTAAATATTGCGCATGCAGTGAGGCGCAAGGACTTAATAGAATTTGTTGTTGCTACTAGGACCATATGACATAGCCACAAGCATGTGTGGTGAGACAGATAGATAGGGAAAGGTATAGATAAATAAGGACAGAGAAAGTGAAAGCCTATCCTACATACTACATATCTTCCTTTGTGCGATGCTCTCCCTTTCTGTTCGGAAGGTTTACGACTCGAGCTTAATTGAGAAATTATTATAAAGGTTCAATGAGATATCGATATCGATGTCTGTGCGAGGAGAACCATAAGGTTGGGAGAATGATACTAGAAAAGGAAAGCTTATGGAATGAGAGAAGGCAAACGATTCGCTATAACAACATCTTCAATACCTCAGAGCATTCATCAATTCTCATCCGGGAGAACTCATGTCGGTTTGAAAACCCATTGACGGAAGTTATGACGATGATGTGTTTAATTAAAGTCGAGTCCTTCTCCATTCCATCCGGAAATTCCTATTCAATGTGGAGATGATAAAGCAGGACAGGAACAGGATGGGACTGTGGTCATCATGGCATATGCATGATATGTTTAATGCGAACAGAACTCATTAGGCTCCATTATACTTCCAATCGGCATGGATAGTGTGATAATGACGTGGACCACGATGATCATGCTTGGGAAACCGCATGCTCTGCAATCTAAATATATTATGAAAATTTCTAAAATCCCAGCCACATAATGAAATTATTATCTTGAATCTAAACAACTGTGTGTGCTAGAGTAACAAAAACTGATTTAAAAGCAACAAAAACTGATTTAAAAGCAACAAAAGTAGCTTGCAACAACTACTATAACACCAATAATTACTAGAACGCATCAAATACAAGAACAAAAGGAATTGTAACAAAAGCAAAAACTACAATATTAACAACAACAATACCCAACAATAACTGACTACCAAACAATCGGATATCGAAGAGGCAAAAACAAAACTAACCGCTAATATTTTCCCTTCTAACATGCGGTCGTGGGCAGTGTTTTAGTATTTGCCACGCCTCCAATAGTCGCCTCCACCACACGGTATTGTTTTTGTTGTTTTTATTGTTGTTGTTGTTGTTGTTATTGTTTCTACCTCTGCCACACATTCATATTGAGATCCACATTCGCAGCACAAAACACGGCACATGAACACAAATCCTCACTGCTGATGATGACGATGATTTTAGTGAGTATAGAAAACCCAGACGATGATGATAATGACGAATATTATACCCATAGAGAGGATCATGATGATGTTGATGATGATGATGACGTTGATGATAACGATGAGAACGTTGCATACCGGACACATAAACAAATAACTCTATTAGAATCCAAGGGCGCAGGGAAAACTCGTTGTAAATCGTGCTGGGAATCGATATATGCATAATTCTGCATACATATATCTTAGATTGTACCGATAGTTGTTGGAAAATTGAAAACATGTTCATCGTCATCGGTTCGTATAGTTTTCATAATGGTGAGGGAAAGAGATGGCTTCACCAACTATCGAACTGCAGTTTGGACTAATTTTCTATCATTGATGGCTTGAATTATGTGGGAAGGACGATGTTGGACATTCGAATTATCGGTTGTGGGCTCCAAATATCTGGCTATAGGCGAAAAATCTCATATCCTCCTATTTATGTATATCTATTTACTCTTGAATCTCTTTAAATCGATGGATGGTATTTGAGGAATTTTCTAAATTTTTCCATTAGAATTAAGTGTTTTAAATATTTCCTTATTTTGATTCCTATGAGTTCTTGAGTAATTGTCCACAAAAAGCATTCAATCACAGATTTAAAACCATCAAAGAGCATATGTTAAAATTCCTTAAGTGCTTCCTGAAAACTCACTGATGTGAAAAGCTCACCGATATCGACATCGATAACATACATATGTTTACAAGGAGTTCAAGGGGAAAAAGGGCGAAGAATATTCCACAGATGACTTCATTTCCAAGACGAAGAAAATCTCACTTAAATACTTATGATTTTATCAATTTCTTCCATCGCTGACAAATTCACACAAACATGCATATGTATGTAAAAATTGTTATTTTTTTTTTTGCATAAAAAATAAATCGGATTCACATGCGATGGGAACTGATAAAATTTATGAGGGTTTTTATGTTATTGCTATGGTTGTTATTTCATTTTTGGTTGTTGTTGTTGTTATTATCGATATCAAGTTATTAGATTGCTTGTTTTCATTGTTGAAGTTGTTGTTATCAATGTTGTTGCCATCAATGTTGGTGCCATCAATGTTGTTGCTATAAATATTGTTGCTATCAATTCTGTTGTTCTTGTATTTGTTGTTGTTGAATCCATTAGAAGGAAACCGTTACCAATGCCAATGCGTACTTCACATGAACATGAATGTAATGTAATTTTATGCACAAATGTATGCGGCTGATGAAGCGTACGCATATGTGTGCATGTGTGTGTGTGGAAAATACCGTGTGTTTATATATCGATGACTGTCGACTTGTGCGTGCGTGAGTTCGTACTTACGTGCGTGTGTGTGTGTGAGTGAGTGTGCCATAACGTAACATACTGCATAAATATTTGTCTTCAAATGGTTTTCCAATGGTTTTGTTTAACTTTCACACAAACTTACGCACACTCACACCCTCTGAACTCTCTTAGCAAAAGCAAAGGCCAAAACAATAACAACAACCAAATATGCATATAATTAAGATGATTTCATCGTTGGTATTGTTTTTATTTTCTCGTTCCATCCATGTCGATCTATTGATCCAACTTTCGTTATTGCAAAATATTGCTAATTTAATTGTATTTTCTTTGGTTCCGTATGGTTTTTGTTTATGTTTCTGTTTATACCTATGGCATCCACATGTATGTGTGTGTGTGAATGTGCGTATGTATGAATATATATTTTCTTTTTGATGGTCTTATTAACATGGATTGCCCCTATTGTTGTTGTTGCTATGAGTACCTATTGTTATTATTTTTGTAATATTCATATGTTAGTTTCTCTAGTAGTCGTTTCAGTCATTACCCTTGTTGTTGATGATATTGTTTGGCTATTGTTGTGGCATTTTAGTTGTTGTTGTGAGATGAAGTGTTTTCACAAAATACCAATAGCCAGTTATTGTTCTTGTTGTTGTTTTTGTTGAAGTTGTTGTTATTATAGGTCGAATTGTTATTAGTGAGTTGAATATTTGCTTCCAACCGCAAAGACCGAGCACTCGATATTATTGTTTTCATTCTGATTTCATTCTCTTCATACCGATTCCATTAGGCGATCTCTACTCTTCATTTCCTATTGATTGTATCCGGACTCTTCATTGCGATATATGAAGATATTTTCTAAAATCATATTATTGTATAATCTTCAGTCATCGAATCCAAAGAGATTTCATGTAATTATTTCGTTCATGGCTCGTGTATTAAATCCATCGATTGAGAGAGAAAGAGAGAGGGTTAAGAAAGAGATAGAGTGAGAAAGAGAGTCTGCATGAGAGATTGTGGTTTAATGAGTTCGATAATCTTATGCCAGAGAGATAAATCTAATAAATATGGGTGTTCAGGATTGGATTAATTGGGATCATGTGGAGAGATCAATATTTAATTCTATATCAAACCTAATCATTGTATTAAATAAGATGTATGCTCTGGAGTCTTCCATGTGTTTAATTTCAAATACCAAATAATTTCTTTAACTTAATAAATATTTAACTTTAAATATTTTTTTACTTTAAAATACTAAAATATTTTTTTCTTTTCTTCCAGGTAAGAAAACGTTTGTTGAAAACGCAAACCACAATCGAAACTCCCCCAAAAAGCGGAAAAGGTAATGAAATATTAATGGATTAGGAAGAAGGGGTAAAGGAGGTTGTTTCGACTCCTCATCGCCAGTTGAAACCGCAACCTCAGCCGCAAATGTAAATCGTAAAAAATGTAAATTGCCACAAAAACATCTCAATTCTGCATACGACGGCGACGGCGACGACGATGGAGAACTTTCCTCCACCCCGCTGTCCTTGATTCTGTTGGCGCTGTGGCGAAAGAAATAAAAGAGGAAATAAAAAAGGGAGCCAGATCACGAATTGCGTAGAAGTCGGCGCAAAGGTCGACGTTTGAAATGGGGTTCGCCTTGATGGTGCTCGCCTAAAAATATGCAAGACGAAATGCGCCGCCACATGGCGACCGCGCATTAAACTGCAATAACGCCGCAAAGTATGCAACGTCAATAAAACGCGCTCCACATCGTTCATTGTTGGTGCTGTTGTTGTTGTTGCTATTCCTACTCTTGTAGTCGCTTTTGCTCTTGTTGTTGCTCCTGCTCCTCTTCTCCCTCCTGCTTTTATTCTTCTGGTCTTGTTCTTTCTGTTATTGATATGGCTGTCGTTTAGATTCTTGTTGTTGTTGCCGTTGTCGGCGCAATGGAAACCGCAATTACGTGACCTCGGCAAGGGCATCGCCACGGCGGGAAATGGCAAATAAAACCGCTAATTTTAAAAATGAGACTCCCCCCGACCAGCGCCTTAAAGTATGCAAAAACACATAAACATTCACATATACATATATATTCAGACACACACCCGCCCACACACTCAGACGGACAAATATTTCCGTGCATATTTCACGGCGTCCGACCCTCGCCGCTCCAGATGAGTTGTGGGCGAGTCGAGAGTCGAAAGAAAAGAAAGAAAAAAAAACCAAGAAAATAAGGAAGCGAAGAAAGGACGGAGGTTGTCCTTGCTGAGAGGGTCGCAAAGTCGAGCAGCTTGCCGCTAATTTAGAGGAGGGATGATTGAAGAAGGATGAAGTCGTTCTGATAGAGGGTGACTAAAAGTATGCAATGGTTTTTTCCCTCCGCTCTGTTTCAACTTTGACACAATTTTCAGAAGGCATGAAAAATGCGTTCAAAGGTCGAGGGTGCAGACGAGGGTTCCCTCGACCCGTGGCATCTCAATCGCATCCCTCATACACACACACACACAAACACACACAGACACATGTCACACCCTGTAATCTGCGGGGACAGTTTCAGCTCGTTCGTGAAAAGAAAATGTTTTCTTTCGCCACGAGACACAGGCGGCACCTTCTTCGACTTCGTCTTCGCCCTCGTCTTCTCCTTTTCTTTCACTCGCACCCATCGTGTCCTTCCCTCCGGCGTTGTCTGCGGCGTGTTGTTTAATTTATGCACCCTTTTCAAACCACGTCCCCCTCGCCCCAACACCCAACCAACCAACCACCCACCGACCCTTGTCGACCTCCCCCCTTTTTAAAGAAACAATCAGCAAAACGTTGGCAACGCCACGCCACGAATTCCAAGCAATGTTTGCCGACATTGTCGTCGTAGCCATCGTCGTCGTTGCCGCCATCGCCTCGGGCCAAAGTCAAGGAGGCCGGAAATGGGCCGCCGGAAACGGCTGAAGGCAAATATGTGCCCAGGTTGACGTACCCAGAAATTAGCCATGGCGTTAAAGAGAGCGCCGCAAAGACATCGAGTGAGAGAGAAAGAGAGAGAATGGTAGACAAAGCGAAATGTAGACAGAGCGAGAAAGAGTCAAAGCGAAATAATATGGGAAGGAAGGAAAGCTAGAGAAATGAATTGCTTTTTAATTTAATTTCTGAAATTCATATTTATTGCTCGGAAGTTCTGGCGCGATAAAACGGCAGGTGATACCTTGGAATTTCTTGTAAAATATTATCTTTAGTTATTGTTTTTTTTATGCCGAGTTCATCAAATTTCTTTTAAATTGTATATTTTGAATTTAAAATGGTTTAATAAAAAGCAAATTGCCTAATAGTTTTAACAAAATAAATTAATTTTTATAATTCATTTAATTAATTTTGACAATTTTTATGATTTTGTAATCTCTCTATATGAAATTTATTTATTATTAGTAGATAATTATATGATTAAAATCTTTCAATATAAAATTTAATAATTATTTTTGCTTTATTATTTTTTGTTTTGTTTTGAAGCATATCGTGAATTTTTGAAATTAGTAAATTTATGACAAATAAACATTAGAATATTTTGATCTCCTTTAAGAAAAGAAAAAAAAAGAAAAAAGAAAAAAACATTTCAATTTCTCTTGTATGCATTTGAATCTCCTTAAGTTCATTCAAAATTCTTCCAGAAGGAGACTTCACTGAAATCTCTTCAAATTTTTTTTCTCTCAATAACATTGTTGCATTTATTATTATTTTGTTTGTTTGTAGTTGTTATGTCGATAAATTCTATGAAACAATTTGTAGTTGTTGTAAATATTTTGAAAATCTGCAACGTAGAAGCGTGAAAATTTATATAATATTCGCCCCCAAGGGCGTGAGAGGGAGGCCATGGGGGGACTTATTAAAACCAAGTCGATGGGATGGAGAGAGAAGAGGTGAGTGTGAGGGGTGATGGGAGAGTGAGAGGGGTGAGAGGGAGACGAGGTAAAGCTTGTAAATTCCGTACCGTTGGGTGGAAAATTAATTTAAATGAGTTCCGGAAACAAATTAACCGCGGTGTATAGTGGTGGGGAGAGAAAGACCAATTTAGGGAGAGAGGAGAAGAAGAAATTGTGCTAGGGATAGACGGAGAGAAGGAAAGTGAGAGAAAACGCACATTAAGGAGAGTAATAAATTCCGCTATGTGCGGCCTTTGAGGAGACGAAGGGAATTGAGAAGATCAGAGTTAAAATATGGCAAAGAATGCGGAGAATTAAAAGGAAACGACCGAGGAGTCCATTTAAGAGGAGAAGAGAGAAAACAAAAGGCAAGGAAAAACAAAATTATGGGAGAAAGAGAAGCAGAAGTAGAGTCAAAGGTGGCTGAGCCTGAAGAGAGAATTCCCAGAAATAATGAGAGGCATTCTGAGGAGAAATAATCCAAAAATGAAAATGTATTTAATTAGAGAATCCTTTGCGAGACGAGAGCTCTTGGGATATAATTAGAAGATCCGAGAACCAAAAATAAACAATGGAATTATGAGACGAAAATCAAAAGTCAACTCGACCCATGAAGAAGAAGATTATTTGAAGAAATCAATAACGGTTTAGGGGCATGAAATTGATAACTTCTTTGTGAGATTAAAATGTTCCTTGGCGAAATCATACAAGAAATCTTGAATTTCCTGAATATTTAAAGAAACCCCACCGAATGAATGCGTGAAAGGAAACAATTAAAGAAATTCTTGAAATTCCAATGCGGGGTAAAATAATCCGAGAGGATTATTCAACGGAAATTTCATAATTAAAACAAATATTTTCTCAGTCACAGAGTCAGCCTCATCCTCCCTCGTTGCTTTTATATTCTTCTTCTCTGGGTCATGTCATGACTTTGTGAGCGTTAATTTCTCTCTCATCGACAACTTACATTTAATCAAATCCAACACACACAAGTGTACATATGTATGTTTGCCATATGGCATACACACATATACATACAAACGCCACCACATACAATAAACACGCACACTTCTTCGCTCGCACACGTACGCATTCGTGTTGATTTGACATAAAACTACGCCGTGTTGACAGTCGGCGCTCATTTAGAAAGTTGTCGGCGCGCTCTGAAACCCGAGCACGCAGTGCGAACTCGCGCTCAGCCCCACCATCGTCTTCTCTTCGTTCTCTCTTCCTTCATCCTCCATTCCATCGTTCTTCACCCTCCTTCACCAATCCTTTGGTCCCTAAACACGCCTTCTCATCATCGCTGCCTTTGTATTCATTCTCGGTTCCATCGTCTCTATCTTCACTCTGGTCCTTTCATCCTGCTGTCTTCGTAGCCATCTCTGTCTCTTTATCCACCTCTTCGTCCTCATCTCCATTCTCTCTCAACTTCGCCTTCGTTTTCTTAGCCATCATGGTTTTTTGTCCTCCTCCAGATCCTCGTTATATCTCTGTCTCAAGTCCCTCTGGTGCTGCGACCTTCTTCTCTCTCTATTCATCTAACCGATTCTTCCTTCTCCTTCTCCACCTTCATCTGTACCTCCAACTTTCCACTTCCCATCCTCTCCTCCTCACCCCATCCTCTTCCCATCCTCTCTCTCTCTCTGCCTGTTCATCCTCTTTGCTCCGTCTCATCTTATCCTGTTCGTTATAGTTGTTTAAGTCGACTGTTAGTTCAGTCGGTTACGGCGGCTGGCGATTTCCGCCCGAGGAGATACGACGAAGACGAAGACGATGCCGACGACGACGACACGCACCGCAGGTCGTTTGGAACGAAGGAGGCGTGTGGACCGAGGCGCCTGAAAGTATGCCGCACAAAAGGATTCGAGGAGCAAATCTATTTCTGTCGAGCCATTGTTGTTGCTCTTGTTGTTGGTGATGGCCTCCTTGTAGTTGTTGTATTTTCATGTTGTTGTCGACCATTTTTGTTCTTGGCCATAGTGTTTTAGTTGTTGTTTTTGCTTTGGCAAAGGTGCAAAAACCATCTCGAGTCGAAGGCGAGCGCGACCGGCGGCGCTTCGAATCACGCCTGCGACACGAACACGAGCCCCAACGAACCCCTCATGCGAGGAGGCTCGAAACACACACACACACACACAAACCACACTAACACCTTCACATAAACACACTCAAAGCGACGACGACGTTGTCGATGAGGTGCGTGCTGCAAAACGTTAGCATACTTTTAGGTGTAAATACATTCTTGGCTTTCGAACGGAGTTGTTTTGGCCAACAGAGCGGCAACAAAACAAAAACAACAATAACTACAACAACTACTACAATGACAAAAGAAAATAAGAAAAAAGAAAAAAACCGAAATGGAAGCGTCACAAAGAAGTAGAAGAAGAATAATTAGGGGGATGGAGAATGAGCCAGATTCGTATAAGAAGGAGAATAGGAAAATAAGTTAAAGTTACCTTTTGTCACGAAATCATACAAAGTTTATGCAGAGGTTGTTCTTCCTTTTGTTGTTGTTATTATTGTTCTTGTTTTGAGTGTTGTTGTTGTTCTTATTGTTATTGTTGTTGGATTCCACAGAGTTCAAGACAAGGGGTACCATTCGAAACGAAATGAGGTACGTGAGTCTAGTCTGTTGATCAAGGGAAATCGCTGGGGTCCCAAAATTAGTGGAGGAGTGAGACAAGGTTCAATTTGGAGACTCGGATGAAAGGATTAATGTGATGCGAGTGACATGGACCTAATTTGGGGGAAGAGCGAAAGAAACCAATTGTCAGAGGTTGATTTGAAAATTTTCAACGTAATATGTTTAAATTAAATGGAAAATATATTCTAAAAAATATTTACTATGGAGGTTAAAAGGTGAACAAGGCGGGACAAAATAAGTTAATATATTAAATAGAAAGAAAAATAGAATAGAAATAAATATATCCAATTAATTAAATAGAAAAACTATTTTTAATAAAAATTAAAAAAAAACTAGCGCACCGGGGTCGCTTCGCTCCCCCGGTTTGCCTGGTCCACCCAGGCAAAATCTGTTAACTTCGGCCAGGCCGAAGTTTACATACCCTACACCCTGCATACAACGTTTATTAAAGGAAAAACAGTGAATTTCTATCAATAATTAGTGAAAATGCATCATTACACTTCAATGCTATTAACTCCATCGTGCGATTTTCACAAATGTGGCATCTTTCAAAAGTAAATTATATATTTGAAGCTATATTCGTATTCCAAACACGATTATACCCTTTTTTTTGTCGATTGTCTAATCTGTGAATAAGAGTGAAGTTAGGAATCTTATAGGGGCCCATGTTTCTACAAAACGAAGTAGTTCTGGTGTTTGCAGCATTGTGCCATTGCTAATATCTTGGAAGTGCGCATTAAAGCTCTGCAATTTATGGAAGAATAATTGAATCGATGATTTTTTGTGTGCCATAAAATACATTATGATTTTAGTTGCTTTTCATATTTTAGATGTTCATTTCAATGCAGACAAAATCTGATTCAACAACAGACTTGAGAGGGTAGAAATTTTCAACAATATAAAGTCCAGAAGTACTTGCTGCGCTACTATAAGCAACATATAGTGCCGCGTGACTGATTCCACTTTGAAGATGAACAGCCATTTGGAGATATGTAGCTCCCTGACTTTTGCGGATTGTGATCCCGTCAGCAGGGCTTGTATTCTCTCAATCGTCACCTGCTCATTACGTTTATATTGAAAGGATATAATCAATTTTTATGGGCGTCCATTGAGGTTCAGATGGATGTGGTCTCTTTCTTCTTGCATTCAATCCCACCTTTCATCAGCTAATAACATCCATAAAGTAGTTGGATTTCTTGTAGATCTACGATTTTGTATGGAAGGTGCTCGTGTCCTATAAGAGATATTTTCCATTTGATTCTTGGGAACTCTTAGTAGCAATATTTAATCTAATAACTGCCTATATGGTTTACCATATCCAACATTGAGCTGTAGCTTTGAGCTGAGCTGTAGCTTGTCAATTTTTAGCATGTAAAGTGGTATCGGTGGTACGTATCTGTGATACGGTGATCAGACGCAAAAATTCATCTCTATATATACCATAGTTTATCATATATACCATATTCAACTTTTGCGTTATATGGGAGGGCGATGTTTTCCATTTTTGCCTTTTAAACTCGTATCAGTGGAACATGATTACACACAAAGTTTCATCTCGATATATACCATAGTTCACCAGATATCCCATATAAACCTTTTGCTTTATATGGGAGGTGGGCGTATCCGTTGACCGATTACGCCCATTTTTACATACAAGTAGCTTATTAATATAGAAATACTAAATCCAAAATCTCAAGTCAGTATCTCTTACCGTTTCTTCACAAAATCTATTTCCACAGACAGACACACAGACACACAGACAGACAGACAGACGGACAGACAGACAGACAGACAGACGGACATAGCTAAATCGATTCAGGAGGTGACGCTGATCAAGAATATATATACTTTTCCATACCTACGACCTCTCCTTTAATGCGTTACAAACGGAAGGACAAAATGAATATACCCTTACCCACAGGGTGTAGGGTATAAAAATGTTGGAGTAAAAATTATTGAAAAATAATGGAACTAAATTAGTAATCTTAGAATATTAATTAGAAATTACTAATGCATGATATTCAATTTATAGAAAAACCAAATTAATTAATATCATGTAATGCAAAACTTGAGTCAAAAAATCTAAAATATAAGAAAATCAGGAAATCGGCAAATAAATTTATATATGGATATAAAAATAACATATTTTAATTGTGAGTTTAAAAAAATATTACGTTTTATTTTGTGAAGGAAAAAATATCATATTTTAATTGTGTAGTAAAAATATTTAAAAAATGTTAATTGAAAGAAAACTACAGAACAATGGAAAAACGGAAAAGTTCAGGATAATAAAAAATGCAAAGTATGTCCAAATCCCCACCATGACACTCCACACCTTCCCCCTACCACCTCGGGTATCTGAGTCCTAATAAATTCCCCCAAGACTATGGAAATAAACCACTCATGAAACTCATGAAAAAGGACAAGCAATTGAAGAGAGGACAAATAAATCCTGCTCGCCAACATACGTATTTTATAAGGTTGAGTGGGGTGAAAGGCGACGAGGAGAAAATAGTATTAAAAAATAGTAGTGCATTTTGTGGACGCGATGATTTATGACGGATGCGTTTGCACACCCAGACCACACACACACCCTGAAGCCGCAGCCCCACCAACTCCACTGCCACGGCCATTGAAATGGGCCAAAAGTGGCAACACTCCCCTGGGGGAAGTGGGCAGGGGGGAAGAAATCACTTTCCAGCCCAACCCAGAACACCTTTGGTTCATTTCTTGGGAGTTGTTTTGGGTCGTTTTTTGGTTTGGTTTGGAATCGTTTCTGATTTGTTGTTGTTCGTTGTTGGGTTTTTTTTTTTTATGGGATTTCTCTAGTTGTTGTTATTTTTATTATTTTTGTTGTTGTTGTAATAGAACGACAACATAAATCAGTCTGCATGCAAACTTGAAAAATTCTAGCCGACGATTACGCCAAATCGTATGCCACATAAAAATTTGTCTACTTCATGCATAGAGACGAAAAAAAGATCACAAAAACTACAAAAAATAACACAAATAACAAAAACAACAAAAAATAGAATAACAACAAAAACAACTGTAACAAAAAATCCAACAAGAACAATAACAGAAGATTGCGTGTTTGGCGATTGTGAACCTATATTTTCAACCAGGGATGAAGAGAGAGAGAGAGAGCGAGACAACAACGTTGAGGAAAATACAGTGTAAAAGAGAAAGAAATAGGGAGCGAGTGAATGAGGTATTGTGGATAGAACATAAAGTCGGCAGGAAAATATAAAATCGGACCGCGCATTAAAGGAAACATGGACGAGCCTCCCGCAGAGGCCAGAAATTATATGGACAGACGAGTGAAAGAAAAAGCGCGTCAAAGAGAAAGGAGGTAAGGTAAGGTGAGGTGAATGAGACCAACCGATGGGAAGAGCCTATAAACATGCAATTAGAAAGTCAGCAGTAGGAGGAGGAAGAAGGAAGGAGCGGTTGGTGAAAGGACACGGCGAGACAGGAGTCAACATGCGAGCTCATTCTTAATAGGCAGCTTCTGGATGTGTATTAGCTAGCTATACAACAACAACAACGACAATAGCAAAAACACACGACAACAACAAAGACAACAACAACGACAACAACAACAATGAAAACAATCATAATATTAACAAAAAACATCTAGTGGTTGTAATGCCAACAAGAACAAAAATAATAACAATGCCACTACTGCTGTTTGCCTACTACAAACACAAAGGGTTAAAAATGGGTCACGTGACTGCAGATGAAACAACAAAGGAGGGAGGGAGAGAATATAGAATAATAGAGAAAGAGGAGGCAACGATGGAAACAGGTGGCCCGCATTTCGATGCACGAGAGAGCCAAAGAGAAGAACATGAGGATAGAGACAGAATAGTCAAAGGCGGGAATGAGAAGAAAGGAAGAGAAAAAAAGAGTGGGATATGCGACTGAGAAGATAAAGAGAGAGAAAAGAGCTAGATAGAGATGAAGGGTGAGAAGGGCAACAAAAAATAGAGAGTGAGAATCATGTGAGCGGCAGAGGAAGTGGGCGTGAGAAGTAAGGTAATGTAATGGTAATAGAGGAGTAAATGAGAAAACGAGTGTATGAAAGAGGGAGGGAGAGAGAGGGATAGAGCTGAAGGAGCAAATTAAGCCCTGCATCAGAATGAAGAAGAACAAGAAGCACGTCATCACGGATGAGACCACAGAAGAAAAAAGAGAAAAAGATACGAAATTAAATAGAGTAAAAGACAAAAGAAAAACAAAGAAAACAGAGAAAGGACAAAAGTAAAACAGAAATACAAAAAAGAGACCGTCATATGGAGTGAGAGAGACAGAGAGAGAGAGAGAGAGAAGAGGGAGAGGTGGACAAACAATCTGAGTAGGGCCACGACTTTTTCCTCCTCCTCTTCAGCCGTTGCTGAGTCACACAATGACGAAGGTAAAGAACTGGGGAAGAAGGACGATGAAGGATGGAACTGTAAGGATGGAAGAAAAAGGATGGAAGAGAATGGATGATAGAGAACGAATGGGTGGGGAAAGCGAAGGGAAAAATAATGGAAAGAGAAAGGATACAAGCAGACAGGTGACGAGGAGGACGGAAATTATATGCGCGCCATAGATCGATAGCAAGCCCAGGGAAAGTGACGAACGACGAATGGGGCGGGGCGGGGCGAAAAAGAGACAGGGATACCAACATATTGAAGCATGTAAGAAAGGGATGGCGTAATATAAAAAGAGTAAATAAATATAAAAAAAGGGAAACCAGAGCAAGAGAGAGAGAGAAAGGAAAATAATGAGAATTCAAATAAATGAAAGAAGTTGATGAAAGGGAGAGGGAAGAAGAAAGAGAGACTAGAAGAAGAAGAGGGTGGCGGGACCAGGAGGAATAGTTATTAACACGTTTAATTACGGTATATAAACCAACTAACATTTGGATAGAGCATGGTGCCCATGTGAGACAACGACAAACTGCGATTGTGAAAATCCTCAACCACCTTTTATTGCTCTTTCACTCGTGTTTATTGCTGTGTGTGTAAAATAATAAATCTTCCCAATTGTCAGCTATATATTGTCTTCACAGTTTTTATTATATTTTTTGTTATATTTTGTTTTATATTTTTTGTGATATTTTTGGTTGGGTAATTAATTTCTCATTTATTTGTTTTAAAAATCGTGATCTCAATTTTTTCAAATATTATTTCTATTCTTTTGATTTGCATAATAATAAAACTTTGAAATATTATCCTTTTTTCTTTCACTCTCCATATATCTTTCTTTCTCCCTCTTACATAATTTTTCCCTTATGCGGGTAATTAACATTTGCATATGAACAACAACAACAACATCATGAATAACTTAACAATAACAATAGCTCATGTTTTACAACATCTCCTCATGTTGTTGTTTTCATATTTTTGTTGTTTCTTCTCATGAACTGCTTGAAGATTTTAATGATAGAGCAGTGAAATGTGCGTGGGACAGAGATGGATATGGTGGGTTTATGGTTGAGTGTGTGTGTGTGTTTGGCGCAATTTGAGATAAGGATAATCTAATTAGTGTCCTGATGATGGTGTAAATGTAATCGTCCTTGTGCTGGTTTCCACTCACTGTTGTTATTTGTTGTAATCTGATGGTTTGTTGTACTATTATTTAACTGTTGTTGTCTTGTTGTTTTACTTTTGTTGTCCTCTTGGGGTTGTTGTTGTTGTTAACACCTAGGTGACACTTTCTTTAATGACAGAATCTCAGATGGCGAACTAAATATAACAAGGTTTCGATTTCAATGGATCCTACCTGATGGTAGGAATGGGGGGAGAATGAGAGTGAAAAGAGAGAGAGAGAGAGAGAGAGAGAGAGATGTAAAAGGCGAACATTTAAAGTTCCTTGAGGCCTTCGAAGGATTTTTTACAACTTAGATTTTCACATCCTTCTTTTTCTCCTCCTTCTCTTTTCCCCTTGGTTCAATTCTAAAGTAAAAATTCTAAAGTCAACGTTTCTTCTTCTCCCCCTCTTTCGATGTCCTGTTGACACCAGTTGTTTATCCATCCTTCCGCGAGTTGTATTTACGTTATAACAACTAATTAATCTTCAATGACAACGACGAAAACAACAACAACAATAATGTCAACAACATTAATAAATTCAAAACAACTTCAGAGAGAAGATCAACTATTGCTACAAGAACAAAGTCTAATGCAAATGCAACAATGACAATAACAGCAATGACAACAACAATGAAAATAATATCAACAATATAGAGTACAATAACAAGAAGGACAAGAACATGAGGGACAACAACAAGAGGTACAACAAACAACATTGAGTACAACAACAAGAGGTACAAGTACAACTACTATCAGGCCTGGGGCATAAACTTGTATCCTTGTCATTAATTAAAAAGCAAAACTTCAAATCGCATAAATCAGTCGCAACCAGCCAAAGGACGAGAATTCAAGAGATGGGGCGAGGGAGGGGGGTGGCTAGGGTTGAAGGTTCCCCGGGGTCACAACGAAGAAGGTGGAGGCAAAGTTGAACATGTTGAAGTGAGCTGCGTGGACTCCGACAAGCAGGACGATGGACGGAGGACAAACCAAAGACGAAGGGTCGAACGCATGTCAGACAGAAGAGACAGAGCGAGCGTTAGAGATAGACAGACACAGAAAGAGACAGATGGACAGACAAATAGACAGACGCATGAACATGTTCATAGACCCGGAGACAGACAGACAGACAGACAGATAAATTTAAAAGTTAATTATTGCGTTGCTCACATGCGATGGCCGATGGCGTGAGGGCGGTGAGGGGTAAATGGGAAGAAGGGTGATGTGGAGAATGGTGCGGGGTATGTGTGAGAAGGAGAGGTAGAAAGAGAAGACTGTGGGAGAGGAAGAGAAGGGAGGATATGCACTCATAAATAATTTCATTCGCATGCATTTCAAATGTTTTCTTCATGTTTAACATCGCACATTAATTATTGTCATTCATGTTGTTGTTGTCATTTCTTGTCATTTGTTGTTCTTGTCGTTGATGTTCTTACTTTTGTTGTAATAGTAAAACTACAGTTGCTGTTCTTGTAGTTTTTGTTGCATTAACATCAACCCTCCAGCAAATGTCGAAGCGAAGGCGAGTGCGAAGTATTTTCAAACGAATGAAATCGTCGTTGGCTTCTGGGAAATTTAATGTCCTTAGATATGAAATAAAAAAGAAAAAAAATTCCAACCTCATGGCTCCTGCAATTTTCTGTCTTCTTCTTTTCTCTTTTCTACACTTCTTCTCTCCGAGAACATTCGCCTGGAGTCTCATGCAGATTTCGTTCGTTACTCTCTCTCGGTCATTGCTTTTTCTGAACTTCCAGTGGTCGGTGAGCGTGATTCATTCCATTTATGGATGTGAATGTCCATGTGTCTGTATCCTGGACACCATTCTGTGTGTGTTGGCTGACTCACGGCTTTTTGGCCAATTGAAGTCTCAGAAAAAATAGCATAAAATTTACGAATCAAATTTTTAAGTTAAATTTTACGAAATTTTCAACCAAAAAATGTACATAACTTTCTATCAAAAATTTAAATTTTCAACCAAAAATTTTCATTCAAAAATTTTAAAACAAAAATTTATAACCAAAAATTTTCAACGAAAAATTTTAAACGAAAATTCTTCAACATAAAAAATGTTCAATATAATATTTAATAATTAAATATTTCAACCAAAAATTTTGAATCTAAAATTTTCAATGAAAAATTTTCAATATAGATTTTAATAAAAAAATTTCGATTGAATTAAAGCTCGACGATTTCAATTCTTACACCTAAAACTATGCAATGCCTGAGCTCCTACAAGAGCGACAAGGAATTCCATGCAGCCAGATTAGAAAATGGGGCGATGAAGAATGAAGACGAAGAGAAATGTAGGAGATGAAACGAATGTAGGGGATGATGAAAGAATTGATGAGACAAGGGTCGGAAGATAGGGCACAGAAATTGCCTGGCAATAGAGCATCGTCCTGGCTGCCGTTGTCGTCATCGTCATCGTCCTCATGCTCGTGCTCGTCATCGATTCACTTCCTGACACACAGGACTCAATTTTTTCCACATCAACCTCGCACGAGCATAAAAAACAAATCATTGAAAAACCGTAGGAGCAAAAATTGTGAGAAAACACAAATACCAAAGTGATAGATAGTGTGAGAGCGAGAAAGAGAGAGAAAGACAGAGCGAGCGAGCGAACGAGA
The DNA here is from genome assembly GCA_017309665.1 of Coelopa frigida. NCBI lineage: Eukaryota > Metazoa > Arthropoda > Insecta > Diptera > Coelopidae > Coelopa > Coelopa frigida. Next base: position 27,720,226 of record CM029562.1, read on the forward strand.
TGGATAGATTGATAGGGAGGGCAGACCCACGAAGAAAACGTGGAGCGCAACGTAACGTAAAATAAAGTAAAACGTGACGTAAAAAGAAAACCTAAACGTGAACGTGACATTGACAAAAGACAAACTGCGATAACGTGCTTGGGAAATTTTTCATCGCTCTCTCCCTCGCACGTCAGGTCTCCTTCGCACCACCGATCTACATGTCGAACTCTCTTTCTTACATCCTGTCGGTCTCTCCTTCGCTTCATCTCTTTCTAACCTCACCTCTGCAATCACTCTCTTTCTCACTCGCTCCCTCCCTCACGTGGTTGCTCCCCACGGTTTCTAGTCGTGCTTGTTGATTTTTTGCCCAGTTGGCAACGCTGCCGGTGACGCCGGCTGCCTGCGTTGATTTCTCGCTGCAGATTTTCCCTGACATTTCGCTGGCTGCTGCTGCGACTCCGCCGACTCCGACTTGGGGCCGACGGGATTCGACGACGTCGAAAATGTGTCAGAGGAATTTCAAATGAACAACAAGGAATGCGAAATTGATGGGTGTCTCAAGTTGAGTCGAGTCCTGGCGGCGGGTGGCGCCGGGGGTTAATGGAGTTTTGATCATCTCCCTTTCTCTTTCTATCTCTCTTATTCTCATCTACCTTTTTCTATCTCACGCATCGTGTGTGCGCTTTGTAGTCTTTTGTCTCAGGCGATCGTTCTCTTTTCCTGAAATCCGCTCCTTCTTCTTTTGTCCGCTTTAATTTTCGCCGCTTTCCGTCGAACACCGACTTCTCTGTATCTCTCTCTATTCATCAGTTTTTCAAGTCTCGAAGTCGTTTGTAATTTTTATTCTCATATAGATTTTTTGGATTCTCTCCAATTGATTTGAAGGGGTTATTGAATGGGTACTTGAAAATAGAGAAAAAAGGTTTTCATATAAAAATTTGGCATAAGAAATTAAAAAAAAAAATTAATAATTTCTCGTTTTAAAATATTGTAATAATGATTTTTAGCTTTCTCTCAAAAACGATCCTCCCACATCGCACTTCTCCGTCGCCTCTTCCTTCTCCACCTCTTCCTGAACTTTCCCTACATTTTCACCTTCTTCATGCAGAAACTTTTCTCAGATGCCATTCGAAAGTGCTTTCGTGTTTCATTCTTTTCCCCGAATGAAATACCGAATATCATCTTCTTTATTTCATATCTTCATTTCCATATTTTGTGTGTGTTTTCTACTTTGGAAATTCTCCACTGGAAAATATTCTCCTGCCATTTGTTTCTCATAAACTTCGCTGTCCATTTTCAATTTGTTCCCCAGCGACTTCAGGTCCTGCGGTAGGATGAGATGAGGTGAGGTCGAGACGAAGATGGGGGCGAATTCGGTGGGTCCTTTGACAAGTGGGCTGTCACTTTAAAATGACATTTTATTCCCTGCTGTGCTGAGGCTCCTCTGCCACTGTGTGGGTGTCTCGTGCGCATTTATATTTTCCATAAACTCCTTGTTGCTCTCTTTTCATCCTCTTTTCCTTGGGTTTTTCCTTTACGCTTCTCTTCGCTGATCCCCTTGTTCCTTCTTTCTGCTTCCTTGACGCCTTCTTCTTTACTCGTTCTTCCTTGACTCCTTTTCTTTCTGTCAGTTTCTTTGACTCCCTCGCCTTTTGCATGACTGAGCCAGACGATGAATTTTATTTTCAGAAATTTCACTTCACCCAAACACACACACATACTCATATAGAGCATGGTTAATACATCTTCCAATTGCTTTCGCTTCATCCTACTTCATTTCTTTTCTTCATCCTTCGCTCTTCACTTTGCTTCCTCCTTCACTTCACTTCGCTTCCTCATCCTTCACTTCGCTTCCTCCTCCTTCACTTCGCTTCCTCCTCTTTCACTTCGCTTCCTCATCCTTCTTCACTTCGCTCTTCGTTTCGCGGTCCTCCGGCGGATGTCTGTCCGTTGCCGCTGTCTGTGGCCGCGAAGACATCTCACTTTTGCCAAATTAAAAGAAGATATTTTCGCACACGACTGAGACAGCACGATGACGATGGCGCTGACGCTGACGAAGGCGGCAAGATGCTGCTTCCTGCAAATGGAGCAAGGATCGAGAACTTCCGAAAAATGTTGCAGTTTTTTGCTTTTTCTACTTCAACGATGAAGAGGACGAAGACGAAAAGGAAGACGATGAAGATGAGGAAGACGAGGGCATGACGAAGGTGTCTAGACGGAGTAATGTTCGCCAGGACGACGTCTTGGGCTTCCTCCTTGATGTGGTTGTCTCATCCATCTCTCTCTCCCTTTGTCCCTCTATCTCTTTCTCGCTCTATCTGTCTTCTTTCTATATTCGTTTTCTTCTCGTTCTAAGGGTTATAAAATGGCGGAATCAACGCATCAGAAGTTGCGACTGTTGAAAGGATTTGAGGGAAATTAGTTTGAAGTTACAGTGGGGCGGACGAACGGCGACAGTGGGGCGAAGTGAGGTTTGGGGGTGATGATATACAGACAGTGATAGAGAAGAGTCACAAGAGAGAGGCAGCGAGTTGGGGACAGACGGCGACAGAGGAAACCCCGCCAGACGGTTAGCAAAAGAGTTGTTTGGGCTGATGGAGGTGATGAGGGTTTTGTGGGATGTGCGAGAGGTTCTAAAGAGTGCGAGGGGATCGGGTGAAAGCGTGAAGCGAAAAGAAGCGAATGCGTGAGCGAGAGCAAGAGAATGCATAAGCGAGATGGGACGAATGCGTGAGTAACCAGATTGAGCAGAAGAAGAAGAACGACGAAGTTGGGAGAATTTAAATTGAAAATAAGCTGCATGTTGCAGTTGGAGTGGTTTTATTGCCCGTGGCGGATTCGCATTTGCCATGCCAGACGATGCCGAGGAATTTTTCAATTAAGCTCAGGAAATTGTGCAGAGGCCTTTGAGGAGGGCACCCAATTTGTGGCGGCGACGACGACGGTGGGTGAACTGAAGGTGATCGCTGATGATGAGAGCAAGAAAGGGGAGCCGGAAGATGAAAACTAAAGAGAGGTTTAAGTTTAACCTGAGGCAGGAAGAGCAGTTTCATGGGGTTCGAAGCAAGGTCAAGGAGTCGGAATGAGATGGGAATGGGAAGACAAAGAGGAATATGACGAGGAGAAGAAAATCATGAGAAGAAGATGATGATGAGAAGGAGATGAGATTGAACTGGTGAAGAGTTTGAACCGACTGATGAAGAGCAGTGGGAAATGAAGAAGACGTCGCCCTGATGGACGTGAGGTTGGGTCTGATAAAATTTCACCGGTCATCGTCTGATGGTCATCGTAGGATGATCAAAACAGAATCCATCTGGTGGTGAATTCAAAGCGTTGCCAACCACTTACAAAAGTTTCACCCACAATTGATACTCATTGAAAATCTTCTCAAAGGAGTTTCGCGCAACTTATCGAAACCCACTTGAAATTGAATGAAAACGCTTCGAGTTTGTAATAAAATAATTTGCCTAGGGAAAAATTGCAAATAAACGTTCTTAGCGAATTGTTGGCTAGCTTCTTTGCTGTTGTTGTTGCTTACTACATGATGTTGTTGCTTTAGTCTTTTTGTTGTTGTTGCTATTTGTACAACTCCTCTCTGAACGCAATTCCCGAAGGCTCAATTCTTGCTGAACATTTTTCCGAAAGAAGAAAATTGCTCGAGCTTTTCACAGTTTCTTCTCAATTTCCTCGAGTTGGCTTTCTTTGAGTTTATTTTTGTATTTCTTGTTGTTGTTCTTCTTGTTGTTGTTATTTTTGTTGTTCTTGTTCCTTTCATCTAAACACGACCCGCCTTCCACCGATGCTAAATTGCTTTGAGCAAATGCTCTCTGCAGTATTCACTTTCTTCGCCGCGTGTCTCTCGCCTTCCCCGAGGGATCCGCACAAATTTCGTCCTACCTTTCTTCCAACAACAATTTCTCTTCTTCCTTCCTCTTTATCCTCATCTTCTCTTCTTCCTCATCTCTCGGCACGTCCATCCGCCCACCTGCCCCAAAGTCCTCGTCCTCGTTTGCGACTCCTGGGTTCCTGGGTCGCTCGGCCTCCGCCATTCGTCCTGCATGATCCTTCGTAATGTATGCTCCGTGTGGAATTGCATGTGATATATTTTGACCAACACTCACACACACATTCTCTCATTCACTCACACATGTGGACCCGAGTATTTCTCCATAAAATGCCGCACGCTGTTATCCTGTTATCCTCAAGGATATTTCTTTCTCTACTTCTTTTCCCTATGCCATGTCTCCGGTTAGGTTGCTTCTCTTCTCTTTTTCTCTCTGTTTATCTCTCTCACACACTCTATCTTCCTCTCTCTTCGTCTGTCTCTCTCGGCATCGGCATCGGCATCGGCCGTCTCATGCCTCCAGCCGGCTTTGTTCTGGAATCCCTCCCGGGCTGAGCTGACTTTATCCCGAAATGGATGTCCGATATTTAGCAGCCAAGTGTGTTGAATTCAACGCATGCGATAAGATTACTCACCACTCTGAGAGAGAGAGATAGAGAGAGCGAGAAAAAATAAAGAAGAGAGAGAGAGAAGCAAATGGTGGTCCAGGGATAAGGGAAAAGGAAAAGAAACGGACGAGAGAAAAACAACTTTTTGAATAAGAACCAAAAAACGAATGAACGAATGAATAAAAGAAAAAACGAACGAATGAATGAGAGAAAAAACGAACGATCGAATGGACGAAAGAAAGGAAGAGAAAAAGCGAGATAGGGCTAAGGTGTCCATGCGGCACTCTATCTGTCCGACACAGATGCAAAAGCGTATGCAAAAGGAAAATAAGCGCCGAAAGCTTCGGAGATTTCTTTGTTCTTCTCCTCTTTCTTCGTCATTTCCGTGCTCTCGGTGTGGATATTCAAGAAGAGGTTGAAGTCTGCAGACTTAAGGATTGGATTTTCCTCCTTTCGATTCGGTTTCCATTACAAGGACCTTTTGTTTTGAGGAAGCCACGAGTTGCGATGACTCTTGTTTATAGTCTCAAGGAGGTGAATGCATTTTGAAAAGAATTTAGGTTTTCATGGCTTGATCAAAAAACTTTAAATTCCTCACCATCCTACCTTTAAAAATTCCAAAGACTGAGTTGAGAAGAAAGATGAAGAATTAAAAATAGATTCATAAATACAGAAAACAAATTGAGAAAATAAATAAAGATAACAATAGACAATATTTCAGACAATGTGAACCGAGTGAAAGCAAATATCAATTCAGATATAAATATAAAAGCATTAAGATAAAAAATGCAAACGAAAACAAGAAAAAGAAAATACAAAAATAGCAAATGATATAAATGAAAATTCGAAGAAATATAAATGGAAATGCAAACAAAATAAAGGTAAATAGGAAAAATACAGAATTATAAATATGAGAAACGAAATTCAATAAAGAAATAAATAATAAAAAATATATATAAAAAATGCATAGAAAAATAACAAAAATATAAAGAATTAAAAAAATTTAGAAAAATAAAGCAATTGAGAAAAATAGGAAAAATGACGAAGTATAGAAAAATAAAGACAAATACAAAAAAATAGAAAAATATTGAAAAATAAATAGATTGAAATAGAAAGAGAAAATGGTATTGAGAGGAAAGGTAAGAAATATTTTGCCCACGAGTGCTTAAAATGCAGGTGAATCACCTAAGCTGAGGGAATTTGTGTTGAGCACGTTTACAACTTAGACGGGATTTCGCTCAGAGCTTCCATTTTATTTCATGACCACACCGGCAACAACAACAACAACAACAATCCCAAAAACAACAAACATACGAACAATAGAAATAACAAAAGAAAGCAAATAAAAACAAAACAATAAGAACAAAAAACGACAACAATAAGAACAAAAACGAAAACAATAAGAAGAAAAACCAAAACAATGAGAACAAAAAATTAAACAAACAAAAGTCCGAGAGCAGCAGAAAGAGCAACAAAATGGAAAAAAATCGGAAAGGTAAGCAAGGTGTTGTAGTGGAAGAAAGAGAGAGAGAGAGAGATAGTCCAAGAAGGAGTGAGATAGACGGAGGAAGAAAAAGAGATGAAAAGAGAATAGGAGAGTGCGAGTGATTGTTTAGGGAGCCGAGCGGGAGGAAAATAAAAATAAATGGACTGCGGCTCAGACAAGTTGCGGCAGGTTGTGCTGACAAACGTGGCAGCGAGCATCCTTGGGCATCCTTGGAGAGCAGATGAAGCGGACCAGAAAATATATAACATCCCAGACTCATGCACACAAACACATTTAGGGCCAACGAGACTCAAATATATTTGTGTGTGTGTGTGTGAGAGACAGAGTTTGTATATAACTACAACAGGTACTAAAAGCTGAACAGTGTCTTAAATATTTGATGAAATCCCATGCAAGGATATAAAAATAAAACCGTATATGCGGAAGATGAAGGAGGGGGGGGGGGGGGGGAGTTAGAGAGAGAGGGAGTGAGTAGAGAGGCAGTGGGTGAGTGAAGAGAGAAGGTGAGAAGATAGAGTAGTGAGAAATAAACGGAGGCAGAAGAGGAATCGGTGAAAGCCAACAAGGCGAGAGCTGGAGGCCGGTGTGGTTAAGAGGACGAGCAAATAAAATAGTTCAACGATGGAACGGAAGAGACGACCATCAAAAGAACGGAAGGGACGAACACCGAAAGAACGGAAGGGACGAACAACGAAAGAAGGACGAGGAAGTCGATGGTCGACAGGAGGCCACCGAGGGCCGAACAACAGAAGGAAACCGAAGCCTGGAGGAGGAAGGATGGAGAAAGTCAAGAGGAACGAAAGTAGGTGACTGATGGAGGGAGAAAGGGAGATCATTGACGGTGAACCCAAGTCGACGGAAGCTCGAGAAGGACGAAGAACAACTAAATAGAATAGAAATAAAATAGGAGGAAAACCCGAAGCCAAACAACATTGTGGCAAAGGTGATGGCCAAAGTGATGTGGCTGCTAACCAGGATATGCAACAACAATAACAATAATCGAAACAACAACAACAATAATTGAAACAACAACAATCTATATAACAACAATCGAGACAACAACAAGCGATATAAAGACAATCGAAATAAAAACAATCGAAACAAAAATAATAGAATAGACAACAAGAGGAAAATAAAATAAACAAAGGACAAAAACAATAGGATGAAGTGCGGATTCAACAGAGAGAGGAGTGAAACAGAGAAACAGGGGAAGAGGGAGGAGAGGAAGTTAAAGAGGACGAGTAAATACAGATAGACAGTGAAGAAGAGAGAATCCAAGATTAGGTCGAGACGAGTCCAATCGTCTCGAAGCCAGAGTTGAAGTCATTTCAAAAGCCACCAATGGACATTGAATCGTACGGAGAATTCTCAGTGGGTGAATGAGAGAGAATGAAAGAGTGTGTGTTAGAGAGGGAAATAGTGGGAAAATGACAAGAGATGGAGCGAAGGAGATGGAGAATATATAAACAAAAGTTCGTTAGGGTTCGGGATGATGGTTGAGGTGGAGGCTTCTCAGAAAGGGGAGATAGGTCAAGAAGAGTGAGAGAAGATCTCGAGTGTGGGTGAAGATGTCTTGGCCAAGAACTAAAGTCAAGACCAAGAGGTGAGAGTCAAGAGCCAGAGAAGAGGTCATGAGAGAGACGAGATTGAAGAAGAGGTTGAGTTATATTAACCGAACGTTACAAGACTCTTGGTGTGAGTTAATCACAGCATAATGAGTTCTCGAATACAAACCAGGATGACGAAGAAAGAAGGAGTAGAAGCCAAACACTTTCAGCCTCACACTTTCAGCTTGTTTGAGTTTGTGAAGAGAACTAATGAACATCTCGAGGACTTCATTAAAAGCACCGATATAACTTCAAGTCTCACCTTTAACCCGAGGTTCATCAGAGAAGACCATTTTCTCCTCCGTTTTTCTCTCTTTAGACGAGGATTTGAAGGATGATAAGATGAGAAATTGAATTATCTTCTCGACTCGTAAGCGTAATTTGTTTATGTTTCATAGTATTTAATTCACTTATCCACTGTGTGTTTCCTTCCGGTCCTCTCTACGCCGACTTCTTCCTTCCTTCCGTTAGTCCTTGCAGTCTTCTGTGCTTTCATTCATTCATCCGTCTTTTCTTCCTTCCGACCAATGTCCTTCCATCGGTCGTCGTTCCTCCTTCGCGGCGACTCCTCCAACTCGGGTCGTCCTCGCTCCCAGTTGATGTAAATTAAATTAAGACTAAATTAATCCGAAGAAACACAATTTCCAGAAGGACCTCTCGAGTCTTGAGCAGAGTCTTGCAGATGCCGGGGAGATCATTTTATTTTATACTTTTTTTTATCTTTTATTTTTCTTTGTCATTCAATTTTTCCTCTTTCTTTATTTTTCCTGTTTTTGTTTTCAATTTTGTTATTTAATTTTCGAAATAATTATTTTGTTTTAATTTTACTTTAATAAATTATTTTTATCTTTATTTATTTAAATTTTTAAGCATGCTATTTTATTTTCACTTTTTTTTTTATTTAATTTGTTTCCTTTTTCCTTATTATTTTTTCTATTTTCTTCCTTATTTTTTTTTCTATTTTCTTTCTAATTTCTATTTCCTTCAATTTCATTTATTTTTTCCACTGCGTCCAGGATGAAAAATAATTCAATGAGAGGAAGGACATGATTTAATATAGAGGAAAGAACGAAGTGTACAAATGAACCCAAGTCCTCATTCGCTATCTCTATCTAGCTGGCAGTCACATTTTCTCCCTCTGTTCTCTATCCCCCTCTCTGTCTGTCTCTTTCTCTGTCTCAATCTGAAATGTAACTCTCACTAATGACCCCGTTTGTCAGTTGTCAACAGGCGACGTCAAAGTAGGGATATGAACCCTGATCCCGCACCTGACCTCTCCTTATCTCACTCTATCACTCTCTACTTCTCACCCCACCTCCTGTCTCCCTCCTTTCATCTCTCTCAATCCCTCGTCTGCTGAAAGCTTTGGCTGCAGTTTCTTCAAAATCTACAAAAATCTGTGCCATTCACCGACAGACAGAGATGAAGAAGAAGGAAAAGAGTGAGGTAGAGAGAAGTAATGGTGAAAGAAGGAAACGAGTGAGGAAGACAGATGGAAGTAAGGAGAGTATGAGGAAGACAGAAAGAAGAGCGTAAGTGCGAGAGAAAATAAATCAAATTCAAGAAAAATTAGAAATGCGTGAAAGTGACACCAACTGACAGTTGAAGATCTCTCTGTCTCTGTCTCTTTGCCAGCAGCTAGAGCGAGAACGAAATAGGTTGGGGAATGAGACAAAAGACGGAACGATCGTCTGCTTGCGCATTGTCATCACCTTCTGTTGCCTTCATTCCATTCACCATTCACCATCCGCCTTCGTCTTCTATTTTCGCATTGTTTCCTCCCGAGATTTGCTGCCATTCCTTGAATGCGCATCCTGACGGTGTCCTGGCTGCCATTTGTCTTAATAAAGTTTGCACCTTCGTCGTACTCTTCTTCTTCCGCTGTCCCTCACTCTTTCTCTCTCTCTGTCCCTCTCGCTATCTTTGTTTCTGTGCCGGTGTCCTTGTGCCCTTGAGTCGTCGAGTCCTTCGGTCCCCTCGATCCGTCTCAGAGTCGTTTGTTGTCGCAGTGACGACGAGATTTCGCAGTCAGCTGGCCATTGTTTCCGAACGGGAGCCAACGTTAGAGAGAGAGAGGGAGGTAGATAGAGAAAGAGTGAGAGAGACAGAGAGGAGGAGGAGGTTTTTCTTCTGCTCTCGACATCGTTCCATGTTATTCTTTCATTGTCAGCTGCTGCTGTTTTCTTTATTCTTTTGCTGTTTCTACTATTTGTCTTGTTGTTGCTTCAACTATTTGTTGTTGCTTTAACTACTTGTTGTTGTTGTTTTTATTGCTATTGTCACTACCTCAATTGTTGGTGCTGCTTCTGTCGCTGCCGGGCTTTATTTATGCTCGCTTAATTGTGTTCGACCCAGTTCAGCGACAGGTCCTTCGCAGCCTTCGTCCTTGCACCAATTCACAGATTCTCGTAAGGCAATGGATTTTTTTCCAACATTTTTCTCATTTGTCTGTTGTTTTAAATATAAAAGTTCATTTAACACAAAACGCTTACCTAGTACCTAGTTACGAAAAAGCTGCCTAAAATTAAGGTCAGGTATTTAAATTTGTATTAAATTTTATTGATTGTTTTACGTGGAAAACTTCTTTCAATTTGAATACGATGTAAATACATCCGATTTGTGTTGCATTCATTGCAACTTTTACGAGTCCCTTATGTTTGTTATTGAGTTTTTCAATTCGTTTGTTGTTTGAAGAGAATTCATTTTTTGTTCGAAGTGAATTCATTTTTTGTTCGAAGTGAATTCATTTTGTTGTTCGAGGAGAAGCGAATTTCTGAATTCTCGCGAAACACATTTTCGTCCATTCCATTGGGCCAGAATCGCACTCGGCCACCGCAGGCATTTCCGCGTCATTCGTCTCCTCTTGTTGTCCTTTCGTCCTCGTCCTTCACTCGGTTCACCTGGGAACGTCGGGTGCAGAAATTGATTTAAGTCGCTGGCCAAATTGGCCGCCATCCATGTGCCACTCAACCTGTGGCCTCTCATCTCCGGTCACGCCCTCCTCCCCCTTCTCCACATCTCAACCCACCTCAGCTCACCGCAGCCCACTTCATCCAATTTCATCCCACCTTCTGCGCGTTGAAGTCGAATCACGAGTCATCAGAAAACAAAAAAACAAAAAAAAAACAACAGAAAAAACAACCAGAAAAATTGACTGGAAAATGCTCGAATGTGGAAAATTTTCAGAAAATTCCAAAACAACACAAGGGAAAACTTCTCAGAGTGCTGTTGGTTGGAGGAGCCACAGGAGTCCTGTGGAGAATTCACGGATAATGGGGATGTTGGGGGGAGGAAGGACATAAAAATTGAAAGCTGCTGTGTGCGCGGCCGTTAACCGCATGCAAAGCGAAGATAAGAAAAATCCACTAACACAGATACATCCACACACACCACACCAACACTCACACACACAGCGTCAAGAGGAGGAATAAGAGAAAGGAAATGGATGAAGAGAGGAGAAGTGTGGAGGAAAAAGAGGAAGAATTGTGGATGAAAAAGAGGAAGAAGTGCGAAGAGGGCAGCGGAAGTTGGGCAAAAAGTGAAAACCACGCCAATGAGAGCAGCAATTGAATGAAAAGCCTCCAAGGACCAGCAGAGAGAGGGCGAGAGAGAGTGGAGAGGATGAGTGGAGAATGAAGAGGGGTGGCAGATGAAGAGGGGGGAAGAAAAGGAAGAAGGTGGGGACGGTCTGTGGGGTGAAGCAACATAAAACAAATGATGCAAATATATTTTCATACCTGCCAAGGAGCTCGACAGCCGAAGAGCGGGAGACGGCGGTCGTGGTTTGTGGCTCAGGAAGTGAAGGGAAGAGAGGGGAGGAGAGTGAGGAAGAAGGTCGAAAGAAAATTTGTTTTCTCCCTCCAACGTTTTGTTTTTGTAATTGTTGTACTTGTTATTGTTGAAGAGCATTTCTCAAAGGTTAAGGAAACGAATGAAGGCGAATTTAATGCTTGAAAAATTCGCATAAATGGATTTACGAGATTCTCGAAGCAGGCAGACTGAGCAGGTAGAAAGCATCTATCTCTTTCTTACACTCCCTATCTCTCTCTCCTTCTCTCTGCGATTGTGTGGGTGATTGAGAGGGGCTGGGTATATGTGTTTGTGTGTGTGTGTGGGCGGGTGCGGCAACCGAAAACATTTATCTTGTCTCTGGGGCGAACTACTTAGGAACGAATGAATGGAAATGCAGGATAATGAGTTTTAGTGGCGACCCCGACCCGATCCTGGCCTCACTTTACCCACTCTCCTGCCTCTCTCCTTCCCCTCTTCGCCTCCTCTTCACCCTCTCTCCACCAACCCGGAACCCCTGACCCATGTTTGGATTCCCGAACAATCGCAGGCGAAGCTCGGGAGATTCCAATGACCAGCATGTGAATGCGTGCGGCTTCGACGATGTGAGGAGGGAGACGGTGAAGAGAGAACCCACTAGGAGGTCGAAGATCCTCCAAAGAACGAGACAAAAGACCGAGAATTGAACAAGTCGGGGGCGTTTGGGAGGTTGAAATCAATGTGGGCCAACGTCGTAAATCGCTGGAGAGTTTCCGGGAAATTGGAGCATTTTTGGCAGCGTATAATTTACAGCATCGCAGGGCGGCGGCGGACTAAGAAAGGATAATGGGAGAGACAGAGAAAAAGAGTGAGAGAGCAAGCGAAATTGAGAGAAATTAAGGAAGGCATTTGCTGCGAAAGGATTCCGGAATCGGGTCGGTGACTCTTGTGTGGGTTCCTCGTTCAACGATAAGCTTCGATTAGAATTCTACCAACGATTGTCTCTAATTTCGATCGATTGTTGGATAAGTTGTTGGGACGATGGGTTGTTGGTGAGGTTGGTGGGTGGCCTGGTGGCTGCTCCTTTTTGCAAGAAGCTAAGTGGCACGAAAAGTCAAAGACATAAAAATCCTTTGTGGCCGACACACGATGCCTGAAAGTATGCAAAGTCATTTGCAGGACGCTTAATTGGCCATAAACATTGAGTGGCGACATAAAACTTTGCTGCAAGTGCTTCTTGTTGGTGGTTTTGTTGTTGTTCTCACTTTTTGTTGTGAGCTTCTACTCTCAAGGCTACCTTTTTACGATCTTCCTCCCCAGTGTAAAACGAAACCAGGTCGAGCCTTGTTTTCGCGGTCCATTGAGTTGTTATCGGCAGTCGAATCGTTCGCCACATCTCGATAAGAATCGTTTCCATTCAGCCGCATGTCCATTCAGTCACTCACTCATTCATTCTCTCATTCACTCTCCGATTGTCGACGCATTCAGTGGATTTAGTGAAAGCGAAACCGAAATCGGAATCTGTTTGCCATCGTCCTTCGTTTCTCATTGCATCGTTCGCTGTCTCCCTCGCACTCTATACTTGTCTCCCTCGCACTTTATTCTTGTCCTTCTCTCTCTTAATCTATATTTGTTTCTCTCTCTGAGTTTTCACTCTGTTCTCACTTTGATCATTCCGATCTGTTCTTAATTTCGGAACCTTGCCTCCCTTTTTCACTTATCTCCGATCCTCTTGCTCCTCCTTCACTTCTCTACTCTTCTCTTCTTTCTCCCACTCCCTCCTCATCTTCTTTGTCATCTCTCTTTGTTCTTCTTCCTTCACCTCTCAGCTCTCTCTCCTCGCCATCCCTTCAATGTTATTAGTTTTGTTTGTGACAGATTTGCATAAGGAAATCGCTCACAGTGTTTGCTCGCAGTTGATTTATGCATTGGTGTTAGTGTGTTGCGGACACAACTGGGTCACTACTTGCAAATGGACGAACATACTCACACATTCACACGAAAACACACACGAAGCTACATTCATCAACAGACACACAGACACACGAATTTCACACACACACACATTTCTACATTAACGCACTCAGCTTCGCAGATTCGTAATGTTTCATAGTTGCGAATATCCTCGAGTCCTTGTGTCCTTGCCCGCTGGCTCATCATTATTTTGAGATGAGAGATAATTATTTGTTTGTGTGCGACAGAGAGAGAGAGAGAGATAGTGAGTGAGATAGAGATGGAGATGAAGAGCGGGGAAATGCAGAGGAGAAGCAGATTAAGATTAAGATGGAGGTCAAAATGAAACTGGAGTTGGAGAGAAATATATCGGGTAAGTGGGATAGATAGAGGGAGAGGGATATGGAGATAGAAAGAGACAGAGAGAGATAGAAGAAGAGGAAGGGTGAGAGAGGGAGGGTCAGGGAGAGAAGGAGGGAGAGTAATGGAGAGAGAGAAGTAACGATGGATCCAGAGGTAGCGATGGAGGCAGACGAGGATGGAGAGAAAAATGGAATAAGAAAGCGACAGAATGTTATAAGTAGACATCGAGAGAGAGAGATAGAAAGAGAGAGCGAGACAAGAATAGAGTGAAAAAGACAGATAGAGCGAGAGTAAATGAGCAAACGAGTGAGATGGAACTGTCAGACAAGACGTATGAGCACCATTAATTTACACACATTGCAGCAAAAGCTTACTCATGCTCGGTCTCATCCTCTACTTTGCCACTCTCCATCTCTGTCTCTCTCCATCTCTGTCTCTCTCCATCTCTGTCTCTCGCCATCTCTCTTTCCCATTACTTCTTTTGCTTCTTCTTCGTCTTGTCCGAGGCTAATGAGAATTCATTCGTGAAGAGAGGGTGAGAAAGGGAGTGTGAGAGGAGGAAGAAAACTCGCAGTATTCACTCCAGATGACCTTTAAAAACTCCTGGAGAAATGTAGAGATCTGAAGACACTCACGATATATATCTCTGTCTCCCTTTAAAGACTTGTGGAGAAATTGTAAAGAAAATCAAAATTTTCCTTCGAGAAAGACACTGAGGAGGAAGAGACTAAATAGGAAGAGACTAAATAGGAAGAACTGAAGAGGAAGAAACTGAAAGAAAAACACAAAAAGGCAAAGGCAAACACAAAGAAGGAAGATGAAACCGGAAAAAGAGAGAGAGATACAGCGAGGAGGGTCCATGGAGTGAGAGAGATGGAAGTGAAGTGACATGGAATGTGAATGATAAACGATATTTACGCTCAAATTAAAATTTACAATGCAAACACACACATATAAACGCAGATAAATCAACACATAAATAAACACAAAAATATACCAACACAAACACACTAGTGTTCGTGCTCGTGTCCTGTTTAGGAAAAAATCACAGGCTGACACTTGCACTCACACAGACTGAGATAAAAACACACAGACACAGAAAAAAATACACAGATATAGATAAACACACACATAGAGATAGTCAAGGGGACAGAGATCGAGAAGGAACCGCATGAAATTTTGATTGATGTCTCCAGATGAAGACGAGCTCTAGAGGACAATCGAAGGACGCGTTGGGACGATAGAAGGAAACATGGATGGATGGGCAAAAAGGTCAAGAGGCAAAGGAAATTGAGAGAAGAACGACAGAAAGAAAATGAAATAAAAAACAAAAACGAAAATGAAAAAATTTGGAGAATAAAAAAAACATAGAAATGAAAAAATAAAATGAAGAAGAATCAGAAAAATATATTTAAAAACAAAAACAAAATAGGACAAAATAATTCAATGAAAAAAAAAATTATTGAAAAAATTAAATAGAATCAAAAGAATAAAATGTGTAAAAATAAGCAAAAATGGGACAAATAAAAAAAGAGGAAAATGAAAAAAAAAGATAAAAAAAAAGTATATAAAAATGGGATGAAGTGAAGAAAATCCGGAAAAATCGAATGTCAAATGGAGCAAGGACATGAATATTAAAATAATAACAATGACATAAGCGAGAGAGAGAGGGAGGGGATGAGAGGGAGAGAGTGAGGGAGGAAAAGAGTGAGTGAGTGAGAGTGCCATGGAAATAGTGACAAAGAGATTGAGGGTAAGAGTGTGAGAAAAAGAGACCGATGGGACGTTGTGGCCTGGTGACGGGCGGCAAATATTTTGACAGCTGTCGGTGCGCAAAAAACGCGCTTCCTGCTCTTCCATCTTCACTTTTTTCTCCTCATTTTCCTTTTTCTTTTTCCTTTCCTTTCCTCATTCCTCCCTTTGCCTTTTTCTCTCATATTTTTCCTTTTTCTTCGATCGCTCTCAATCGTGAGTTCTTGCATATGTTTAGAGTGGGAGAGAGCGAGAGAGTTGATAGAGTGGGTGTGTGTGAAAGATGAGGAAAGAGGTTGATAGGGAGTAAAAGAGTGAGAAAGAGGGGTAGAGGGAGACGCACGAAGATGGAGAGAAAACAATTTCTGCTCAAATATTTATATTAAAAAGAAGTAAATAGAATGCTTGCCGGGCTTTTAAAAAATGATTGACACTTTGCAAGGATTTCTCTCTGCAAACCAAGAGAGAGAGAAAATAAGATGAAAGAGAGGGAGAGAGAAAGAGGGAGAGCGTGAAAATTGTTTGTATTCATGGAGCATATGTTAACGCTTCGTTGACAGCCGACAATAATGGAGTGTAAAAATTTCATCCTTTCTCACTTCTGGGTCAGAATCCGCACGACCAAAAGGAGGAGAAGAAGTAAAAGGAGGTTGTGCGTATGTGTGTGTGGCTATGTTAGTGTGTGCGTGGCTGTGTTAGTGTGTGTGGCTGTGTGAGTAAGCGTGTGAAACATCAATGAAGGACAGACAACGAAGGATGCGTGCGTGCGTGTGTGTTTCAGCTTCGGCTCCTTTGTGCGAATTAAGTGATGTGTGCTGAAATTTTATTTCGCACTCCTCCCGGGCAGGACGAGATATGGAGAGAAAGGGATGGAGGTTGAGGGATTGAGGGAGGTTGAGTGGGGAAAAGAGGTTGAGAAAGGGAAAGAGAAAGGCGAGTGTAATTGAATCCTTAAGTTGGAGGATATTCAGCCTCCTTCCGATCCTCGAACCGCCATCGTTTGCGCAAGTGAATTAAAATGTTTCTCATACGACGTGTGGAGGATGAGCACGAATCGTGAAAGACAAGGAGGGCGAGAGATGAAAGTGGGAGAAAAAACAAGATGATGGAAGTCAATCTTTAATGAGGTCAAGAGAAGACTTCGCTGTCGCTCATTCTCTATTTTTCTCTACCCATCTTTGACTCGCTTTCTTTCATTAACTTTTCTTGACTTTTCTCTACCTCTCACTTGTCTCTTTTCTTGACTTTGTTATTGTTATTTTGGTAAAATCTCAAAACGTGCCTCGTTCGAAACAATTTTTACATTCCTCCTTCTTCTCTCGATGTCTTCTATCCATCTTTTTCTTCCCGAAAGTGACCTTCTAATCCACTCTGGTCGTGTCTGGGTCCACAACGAGAGCTGTCAATGTCACCGATGAGTCCAAGGACTCAGAAGAGTCCAACGAGTCTGAGGAGTCCAACGAATCTGAGAAGTCCAAGGAGTCAACAGCGAAAAGCCTCCGACGAGCCAATAAACAATGCATTAAAATTTGTCTCTTCTTTTCTTCCTTCCCCCCGCCTTTGTCAATTTGCATAGAAAAAGGACGACGACCGAGGACGAAGATTCTCGTGTCGCATATTAACATAATTTTCCGCTCCATGACTGCCGCAGGCGAGGTTCGACAAATTTCCGGCCGCGTTGTCCTGGCATCCGTCCTTCGCCCTTCGTTCGAATCCGTTCGGGTTACATGAGGTTCCATGGAGAATCCTTCGAAGAACGGTTTGACATCCATCGAGGTTCGCTTCAGCGTCCTTCGAGGTTCCATCGAGCTTCAGTCGCGGTCCCTTCGCTATCCTTTCAGCCCTGTCGAAGAAGGTCTTCTCGAATTTCCTTGATTGACTGGATGAAAGTCTCCAGCAGAGAGAGAGAGAGAGAGATCTCTCCAGGAAGAAAATTCGAAACTTTTTTCTCATTCTCCTCTCTCTCTTTCTCTCTTTCGTTCGCTGCTTATTATTCATTGCTATGCAAATCGCAGCTTCTGCCTAATTCTATTATTATTACATCTACGCCCACAGCCAACAGCCACGCCCACGTGGCCATTTTCTGGGAAATAAAAAGTCAACATTCTTTTCCTTGTTGATGTTGTCGTCATCATCATCATCATTGACAATGTCAATTGTCAATTTGACATAGTTGTTGTTGTTGTCATCATTGCTCTTGTTGTTGTCGTTGGAGCTGTTATTGTTTTTTATTGCTCTCTCGCCCAATAAAATGTTGAAAAATACTCGCTGACCTCCATCATCATTACGAACATTTTTGTTGTTATTGTTGTTTTTGTTGCTATTGTTGTGGTTGTTTCTATTGTTCTTGTTAGTGTTTTTATTTTTATTGTTTTCGATCTTGTTGTTGTTGTTTTAGCTACTGTTTCTATTGTTGTTCTCGTGTCTGTGTTTAGTAGAAAGGATTTGTTTCGTCGTCCTTCGACTCATTAACGTATGATTTGCGTCGACGTCTCGTCCTCGGTGCGTAATTGTTGCAAATTAGACCCAGTCCCCTCATTCCCTTCACCCGTCTCACGTTCGTGACATTTTCCGACAGGAGCCGACGACAGGCTTCGTGTGGCCTGACGAGTTGAGCCTCCAGAGCTGTCCCTTTCTCACTCCATCTCTTTCGCTGTTTCTTTCTCTGTCTCTCTCACAGTCTCTTTCGCTATCACACTTGCTGTCTCTCACTCTATCACTCTCGCTGTCTCTCATTCTATCTCTCTCGCTGTCTCTTCGCCTCCTGTTCTGAAGTTCGAAACGTGCTGCTGCGTGCGTGAGTCTCGGGCACCACGTTCACTTCTTCTACTCCTTCCCTATCATTGCCTTCTGCTTTCATTTCCTTTCTCAACATCCTCTCGCTCTTCCTGTTCTTCCTTCACCATCCATCCGTCCGTCCGTTGTTCCAAATGAGTTTCTGCGTTTGGTGGACTTTTTGCTCCTTTTGTGCAGTCGTCGTCGTCGTCGTGGGCAAATAATTAGATAATTGGAGGGATTTTATTTTGCGTTTTCCCTCCTCACTCCCACTTGTACTTTTTTGTACCTCTCTTACCCCACCCCTTCTTGTCCCATCCCCTTCATCATGTTCCCCATTCTACTCCCTTTTGTGGCTTCATTTAATGCGCGAATTACGCGCCACTGCCTTTGTTTGTTAATTTCCCGAACAGCAGACCGACCGACCCAGTTGGTGTGGAGGACTTTTAGTACCTTTTTAGTGCGGTGTTGCTGAATTTGTACAATGTTTTTATCGTTGTTGCTTCTCGCTTTGTCGTTCTCGCCATTGTTGCTGTGTAATTTGCGTATTTAAATTCTTATCCTTGACCTCGAGTATTCTTTTTGGAATTAAATGGCTTTAATGACGCGATTCCTTCGTGTAAAGGGAAATATTACCTAATTATCTACTACCAGTAATATTGCATTATTTTTCATTTATTTTTCATTAATTTCACATTTGGATAAATATAAAATTATTATTTTTTATTTTCTAATTTTAATAAAATACTTGAACTTTTGTTAATAAAAAAAAGTTTTATTTATTATTTATTTCAATATATATTTATTAATTTTTTGTAGTAACATTTCTATTTAATAATAATAATAATCTAATTTAATAATAATAATTCTAGTTTTTGTAAAATAAATATACACTATTTATGATGCGATTTTAATACCATTTTCTACTACTCTTTCCAGACCATGTGCGTGACTTCAGCTGCGGCCCGCTGCATTACAAAACCTTCTATTTCGACGATCACAACAACGCCCTCTATGTGGGTGCCATGTAAGTACCAAACTCCAAAAATAAATCAAAGTCAAAAACATCAATCTCCAAAAACCAAAATTAAAAAAAAACAAAAATATAAAAATCACAAAAAACAAAAAGAAACCGAAACCACAAAAAATACAAAAAATAATCATAACCAAATAAAAAGGATCAACAAATAAATACCAAAACCGAAACCTAAACGATTTCTACTACTTTTATGCAAAAACGAAAACTCTGTTTCCCTGAAACTGTTTCTACTACTTAGAATCAGTCCTCTTTTTCTATCTCTCTCACACACTTACTCACTATCCACTATCCTCTCACTCTCTCTCTCCGTCCCGCTCCCTTCAACCACTGCGAACGGCTGCTTCGAATCTCAGCCTCGCGCACCCTGACATCCATATTTCATTCGGGGAAAGCACTTCAAACTTGCTGTTGGCAACACTGGCGGAATACGTAATTATGAATTAGTAACTGTCTGTCTTGTGCTCGCTCGTTCTGTCTGTCCGTCTGTCTGTCCCTCCGTCTGTCCGTCTTTTCCTCGAGTTCTCTAGAGTCCTTCATTTGCTGGCTCCGAAGAGGTTCCCTCATTTGTTGTGCACCGTCGCACGGCTTAAAGAGCAGTTTCAGCCACAACAACAACTGGTGGTAGTAGGAGAACTGGTTACACTGAGTCACAACAACACTGAAGACCGACAACAACAAGAAAGAACCACACTCCACTCCCCCCCTCTCAGTCGGTTGCCGACTCAAACCCTCCCACAAACGTTGCGAAAATGAACGAACTTTTGCCGAGCCTTGCGCCCAGTGGCGTCCCTTCGTGCGAACGAGGTTCATTAGGGCGAATAAATTCTCAAGGAGCCGTCATAACTAATGGACTCCGGGCAGGAGTCACAGAATTCTTCGAAGAACTCCTTCATGGGATTCCTTATCGAAAGCTTCATGGGAACCATAGCAGGAATCTTTGAAGAAATCCTTGCAGGAATCTTCGAAAAACTCTTTGCAAAGGCAGACAATATGTCGACATTTGACATTCACGGTCCAACCTTTGATATCCTGCATCCATTTGTATTTCTTTCGTCCTTCGTCTCTCCTAGTTTTCGCTGAATTCAGATGGTCCATCTAGCTTCAGAGGTTCTGTATGAAGCTTTAGAAGATCTCCTTAGAATTTCACGAGATCTTCTTTGAACTTCACAGAATCTCCTCGCAATTTTCATATTTCACATGATGTCCTTGGGGTATTTTCATCATTCTTCCAATCATCTTCTTTTTCTTCTCTGCATCGTTTTATTGCTTTTCACTCCATCATCATCATTATTCTCTTCACTGCATCATCTTTTTTCTCATCCCCCATAATCGTATTTATCTTTCTCTATCATAATTTTCTCTTCTCTCCTGCATCTTATTGTTGTTCTCTTCATCCTCCAGGTTCATCTTATATCCTTCCTTTTCCTCATCTTATTTCTCTACTTTCCAACATCCGGTTTTCTTCCTCCCTCTCTTATTAACTGGAAAACCTTTAAATTCCAATTTCTCCATTCATTGTCCATTATTTTGCCCTCATCCGGCTCCACTGGGCGAGCTGCACTGAACTCTCTCTTCCTCTCTCTCACTCCCTCCGCCTTCTACCATCTCCATCCCTGGCCTTTCCTCACTCTCTCTGTCTCTTTTTATCCCTCTTTCTCTCATTTTCTCTCTCTCTCTCTCTCTCTCTCTCTCTCTCACACTCTTTCTCCCTCCCAAGGTTGACCTCGAAGTTCTTCCATTGTCCACAGATTGTCAACCAGTTCACAACTTTGCGGAACCTTCGACTGACCCTCAACTGAATTTCTCTCTCTCTACCTCCTCTGTCTCCCTCTCTCTTCCTCTATCTCCTTCTCTCTCTCTACCTCCTCTGTCTCCCTCTCTCTTCCTCTATCTCCTTCTCTCTCTCTTCCTCAATTTCTCTCTTTCACTTGCTCTCGCTGTCGTTGCGGTGCCCTGGGAGCCGTGACGCACCTCGTGCATTTGCGAATTATTTCGACCTCGAGAGCGAGACTCGCCGTTGCCCACCCCCGAGGGCCCGCAGCACAACCTCTGACCCGTTTCATTTGCAAAATTCATTCGGCACGGTCTGCTTTTGGGCAAACCGCACTCGATGTCTGTCGTTGTGGTGAAGCAGACGGCGGGAGGTGAAGAAAGGCAAAGGACTAGAGGCGAAGGGTGAAGGGCAAAGAACGAGGGACGAGGGGCGTGGCCCCAGGAGGAGTCACGAGATCTGCGAACCTCGTGTCAAGGCGAGAAGCGCACGAAGAACCCAGTCAGGTGGCCCCGAAGGACATCAAGCATTGTCCACTGCAGCGGGGGGAGGAGACAAGAGGAAGATTTGACAATCAGGAAAATGAATGAGGAGGGAAGTCACAAGGGGGTCACCTGCATCATTCAGGCGATGTGGGTCGTCCTTCGACGGCAGGAGCTTCGTGTTCGTGAAAGACGAACGAGGACACCTTGAAATTCACAACGACCAAGGACATTCGAGGCAGAGAAATCAATATGAGGAGAGAATAAATATAATGGTAGCGAATAGGAGAGGGTGGTAAGAGAAGAGAGGGAGGCGTGAGAAGAGAGGAAAGAGATGTAGAAGAGAAACGGAATAACGAAGTAGTGTATGAAAAGAGATTCAACGAAGGACATTCGTGGTGCAGGAAACTAATCCGGAAATCGTGACGTGATACACGAAATCATTGCCTTCGCACCGCAGTCCACAGTGGAAAAAGAAAGAGACAGGATTGGGAGAATAAGAGAGGAGAAATATAGTGGAGGATTTGGAGAGGGAGAGAGAGAGGAATAAGCAAACAAATACTTAGCTGAATAATAAGCACGAAATGATGACTATGAACGTCCAAAGAGACAGCAGGAAGGAAGAATCACAAACAGACCGAAGGACAGACACGATAGACAAAATTAAAGAGAGAAAGAAACACAGTGTGAGAGATACAAACAGACAAACATATCGAGACACAGATCGTTAGACAAACCTCAACCAAAGGCGGATTGATCAGAAATAGTGAAATAGACAAGGGAGAACAGGCGGAGAAAAAGACAAACAAACAAATAGTCAGAGAAAAAGCGGGAGGTGAGATGAATATTCCGAAGAATGAAAGGACGGACAGACAGAATATCAGGACAAAGTATCAGGACAGACAAAGTATCAGGACAGACAAAGTATCAGGACAGACAGAGTATCAGCCAAACCGACCGACTGATGATAGGTTGCAACATATCATTATAAAGCAATTTAATGGTTCTTGTTTTTTCCTGTTTGTGTTTTTCTGTTTAGTGTGAGAGAGCGAGACGAAGATAAAAAAAAGCAAACAAATGACAATATACTAAATGTCCAAAGGGACCACCAGAAGGCGGAAGGACGAACAGATAGACGAAGGGACAAAAGGGGATGGAGGGTCGAAAGTGAATGAAGAGACGAAAGGGGGGTGACACGAGGAAGGCAAACAGAAGGCGGCAACGGTAGTCAGACAGACGGAGAAACAGAGACAGACAGCCGAAACCGATACGGATCTCATCAGGGCGTGAGGCGCGGCAAGGGAAACGCGAAGGACGAAATGTCGAAAAATCATTTTTCATTTCGTGGAAATCACTTGCAGCGAGCGTCGAAGGTCCTTTGACGGCGGGTGAATCAACGACTGCCTTACCAAGTTTCTGTCGAACTGTCTGTCTCTCTATCTATCGTTCTTCATTTCTTCCTCTTGCCTCTCTGTTCTTCCTCGTGCCTCTCTGTTCTTCCGCATGTCTGTCTGTAGTTCCTCATGTCTGTCTGTCGGTCCTGCCTGTCTGTCTGTCTTTCTGTCCGTCCCTTCGGCGCTGTGACATTGTAATAATCCACCTGCAGACACGCCATTGATTGATCGATGTTGCCGTCGACGACGACGACTTTGGCGGCCCAGGATTAAGGGGCGGTGGGTGGTGGGCGGCGACACCAGCAGCAGCAACAGCAGGTCGCATTTGGTCGCTCGAAGGTCGCAGGGTCGAGGGAGCAACTGTAAAAGGATTCGCCGATTGAAGTTGCAAACAATTGCGAATGACTTTTATATGCAAAAAATTGCTTATTTAACATGACATCGAAACCGAGGGTATTTCCATTGGCAAGGGCAGCAAAAGAGGGCAGCGAGAAAAAGAGACGGAGAGAAAGAGACCGAAAGAGAACAAGAGAGAGATAGACAGAGATGTGTCAAAGAGGATGCGGAAGTGCCACCGTCCATGATTAATGTTCAGATTTTAATTCGCTTCTGACACACGCGACACGTGACTCTGAGTTGAAGGGAGGAACTTTATTTACTCTTGCTTTATCTTGGATTTATAATGCACTTTCTCGAAATTAAAAATTTCCTCCTCAATTTTTTTTTTGTATCAAATGTTATGGTATATTTTTATATATTTATGAAACCTTTTTTATTTTTTCCATTATCAATTTTACAAATTTAGAATTCTTTACAGATTTTTTCGGTATCAAATTTTTGGGATTTTTTTTGATTACATACTTTCTGGATAAGAAAATTTTTCTTTTTCATTTTTTTTCTCTATCAATTTTTGGTAAATTTAACAAAAAAAATTAATTTTTTCAAATTTTATGGTGAATTTTCTGGAAATAATATTTTGAGATCACTTTTTGGGTCCATAGACATTTCTGAGAAAATTTTTAAAATTTTTTTAGTATA
Organism: Coelopa frigida; assembly: GCA_017309665.1. NCBI lineage: Eukaryota > Metazoa > Arthropoda > Insecta > Diptera > Coelopidae > Coelopa > Coelopa frigida. The sequence goes on from CM029562.1 coordinate 27,744,109, forward strand.
AATCAATCAAATTTTTGACAATTTCTATGATATAAATTTATCGTAAATTTACAGCAAATATAAAAATTAAATTTCGTTAATTCGAACTAATAAATTTCCTTCTTCCTATTTCAGGGATCGGATCTTTCGTCTAAATCTGCAGAACATCAGCCAATCGATTTGCGAGGTAAGTAGAACAAGATACCGGAAACGGAAATAAAAAATATAAAATCAAGATTTTAACAAGGACAGTGAAAATGGAAAGAACAAACAGAATTAATTGAAGAACACCTGAGAGAGGAGAATTGTTTAATATTTGGGATGAAAAAATACGAAACTAGGGAGGTATGTGACGTCATCAGGCGGCGTCACAATATCTCGCCGAGAGGTGTTTCTTGACACCGACACATCGTGGCTACTGTAGGTGGAGGCGAAGGCAAGAGAGAGAGAGAGAAGGCTCCCTTTTCAAATGTTCGTTGTTGTCGTCGTCGTAGTCGGATGTTCAGGAGTCCTCCTAGGTGTCGTGCGACAGCTGCTCGAGCATCCTTCTGCCGGCTCTTGAGCAAACAACCAGACACAACGACAATGACAACACTTCCACACATACACACACGAGACAAAAACTCTCTCACACACACACACTAGACATAAACTCTCTCACACACATGAGACATAACCCCGGATACTCCTACACACAACAAGACACGCTCACATATGCCCTCTTTCACCCACACACACATAGACTTCTCTGCTCTTCTTCGAGGAAGCGACACCTGCGGAAGCCCACGTGTGTTGAAGATATGGGAGCGTAGGTGTGTGTTTGTGTATGGGTTTGTTTACGTTTTCCATTTTCGTCGTATGCTTTTTTCAGTTTATATCATTTTTTCCCATTTAATTTTTTCCTCTTATTTTCATCTTCCCTTCTTTTGGCATTCTCTTCCTTTTTTTTCCATGAAAATTTTTCACTCATTGTTGGTGTATTTTGAACGAGAGATGGAAAAGTTCTAAGGAAATACATTCATACACACACAAACACATCCTCTTATGCTTCTTCTTCGTCGTCTTCGTCTTCTGTGTCGTCGTTGTTGTTGTTCTTGTTGTCGTTGTTGTTGTCCTTGTCGTCCTCGTTGTTTGACGGGATGTCGTTGTTGCACTACAAGTTGTTGTTCTTGTTTTTGGTGCTGTTGCACTAACATGTAACACAGATAGACAGACAGACATATGTACAGATGAGATAGACATTGAAACAAACTTTTAATTTTTCTCCTCCTTGTGGGAGTATGTTTATGGTTGTTGTTGTTATAGTAGTTGTTGTTATTGTAGTTGCTGTTATATTCATTGTAGTTTATTTTTGTTGCTTTGACAGTCAAGTGAGTGAAAAAGTGAAGTTTACCTTCGTCATCGTTTTCGTTGTTGCTATAGATAGTGGTGTTGTTGTATTCTATATAGATTTTGTTGTCGTTGTTGTAGTTGTTCCAACAAAATTTTACCTGTGACGACTGAGTTGTGAAATTGGCATAATTTCTGACAGGAACTCAAGACTGAGAAAGGCGAGGGAAAACTTTCGAATGAAGTGAATTAATAAAGGTTCGAGAAAATACTGAGGATCTTCTTTTTTGAGGGAATTTTCTAGTGATGGAGATCCTTATAGAGAGTGTGATATGGATAGTTACAGACAGGGATGTTGAGATTATAATTATTTTGAAATAAATAAATGGTTATATTATTATTGCAATTTGATTATTAATCGCTAAAAATTAGAAAAGAAATGTAAGATCGAGAAATTATAAAGTTAAAACAATACAAGTAATTAATATTCTTAAAAGACTTGAATATTAATACGAAAACGTTCCTCTCATTATTCCAATTTCCTCTATTTAGTTCCATGCTAATTTCTTTAATCGATCAAATAAAACTTTAAGAATTAATATTGAAGTTAAAAAATAATCAAAATTAAAGATAAAAATTCTACAAAATTGAAGTTAAAAATCCACCAAAATTCAAGTTAAAATTTATGCAAGATCAATACTTTGAATTGAGAGGAAAAGGAATTAAAGCAAGAAAGCTCTCACTTAATTCCCAACCCCAGGAAACTTTAAGTGTTCGAATCAGCCTGGAAACGGCCTCGCGCCATTTTCATCCACGCTCCTAAAAGTGTGCTCCAGAAACTACTTCAATGCAAATGGCATCCGCCGTTTCGCTCGCCGCCCACTCTGCCACGCCCCCCTGGCAGTTGTCGTCCATCAGCGCGGGAAATGAACAATTTCAGATCAATAAAAGCAATATTTGCACAACTCGACCCGAGCCGATTCGAGCGAAACGAAAGGAGAAAGGGAGAGGGAGATAGAGTTAGTGAAGAAGGGAAGGATGAAGAGGAGGCAGAGGTGGAGAATCGAGGAGCGAGTGGCGATTTCTTCAAATCATCGCAGAAGGCGACGGAGTCGATGAAGCGTAAAAGGAAGAGCCAAGGAGCGAAGGATATCGTGGAAGCGGGAGAGAAGGAGAGGGAGGAGGAAGAGAGGAATGAGAAGGAGTGAGAGGGAGGACGAAGAGAGGGAGAGAGAGGAGGAATAGAGGGATGCGAAAAAGAGATCCAAAGGAAGGGCTTTTGCCGGCCATTTGCTAACATTTCACTTAAATGCGCTGCAATTTTTCTGCATCGCTTGAAACGGTGCCAAGTGCAAGAAGTTGGACGGAGCCCGAGTCACAGGACATTAGGAGCCAGTGAAAAAAGGGAAGGAGAAAAATAAGAAAAAAAGAGGTATAAGAAGATGGAGAATGGAAGGAGGTCGAAAGATGAAGAAGGTCAAAAGACCGAGGATGCTGAAAGAGCGAGGAGTCTGAAAGGCGACGGAGGCGACTGAAAGACCAAAGAGATCGAAGAAGTCCTGAGAAGAAAAAAGAAAGGGCAAAAAGGAGTGAAGCCTAAAAAAAGTGATAAAACGAAGAGTGAAACGAAATGGAACTCAAGAAGTTGATCACACCTTCATCTTTGCCAGAGCCGCCGACGCCCCCCACACGACGCCGCCTCGTCGATGCAATCTGTGCTGTGGGTGCTCTTTTAAATTCCACGCTTGAGCGGGCGCTCATCACGTGATCTGCGGCAGGACACGAGGGGAGCGGAGGAGGATGAGGACGAGGTCGACGCGCTGAGGCGAATGAAGATGCAGCACTGGAGCCATGGAGATGGACAGAGGCGGAGAAGTAGGAGGTGGGAGTGGGAGGCAAAATGAACTTGAACCGGAAACGGATATTGATAGTTGAAGTGGACGAAAATGGAGACCAAACCGAAGGCGGCGAAAGTCGAGGACACGAGGACGAAACGGAAATGGTCGAGAAGGAGCATGGATAAGTTGAGAGGAGGATGGATAAGTGGTGAGGTGGAAGGAGCAGGGGGTGGAGAAGCGAAGGTAGGCGTAAGAAGGCGATGGATGGAAAATGCAGCTGCAGTCGAAGTCATTAAAGTGCAATTTTCTGCAATCGCATCGAGTGGGTACGAGCATCCGTCCGTCTATTTGTCCATCTCCTTCCCTCCTCCTCACTTAGCACTCAATCTCTCTTTCTCTCTCTCTCCATCGTTTTTCTGTTTGTATAGCGAGGCGAAGTGAGAGAAGACAGGTTGCTGATGGCTCTGTCTTGGCGCAAATGATGCGGGAAATGTCGCATGGATCTGCTGCAGAGCGCCTGAAAATATGCAAGATAAATAATTACTTTGGCCCCGGGTCGAGGAGAATCCAACACCAATGGCCATAAAGTGGGTCAAGAGGGCCATTAGTGGCGAGGATCCTGGTGGAGAAATTTCAATCTTATCCTCACTCAACGATCGGAAATCAAGCGATTTAGAAAATAAAATGAAATAACGCAGCATACTTTCAGGGTTTGAATTAAATATTTTACTAAAGACTTTATTTAAAAGATTTTACTAAATATTTTAATTTAAAGATTTTACTAAAGTCTTTATTCTAAAGATTTTGAGAGCTTCTAAAATCATGAAGCTATGGTCAGGAGTGAGATTGGGGCTTGATTGCTAGAAAATTCTGCACAACACGAGCGAGTGGAACAAAATGGCGTTTCAAAAGGAATTTCTCGAAAAAATCGTGGCATGATTTTGGGCGCTAGCGACAGAAAAGAACCGACTCGAACGTGGTTTTCCGCTCTCGCAGCCACTCAATTGAATTATAAAGCCCCAATCGTCCTCCTCCCCCTCGTTCACCACGCCCCTTCTCCTCGTTCACGACGTCTCCTTCCCTCCCTCCCCCATCGCTGCTTCCGTTTCTCCACCCAAGCTAATCATGTCGATGCTCGAAGCTTAAAGCTTCTTTAGAAAATTTGCCGACATTGTCGCCGGGAAATCCAATATTTTCCTTTCGCTTCCGTTCATACGCTCCCTCTTCTTCTTCTTTCTCCAAATTCTCTCTTTCTGCCATTTCTCTCATTCTCCTCTTCTTTCTCCCCCTCTCTATCTCTCGGTCTCTCCTTCCTATTTCATCTCGTTTTCGGAGCCACAGTTCGAGGAATATTGAAGGCATGACGTGTCTTGCATACCAAATGCGATCAATAAAAACGCTTCAATGACGCCGACGACGACGAAAACTCCAGACGACGGAGCAACGATTGGGCGTGTGGGTTTAAAGTTCTGACCCAAGGTGGCTTTAAATTTAATCCACTTTTTCTCCTTTACTCTTTTTCAAATGCTCTCCTCGCTCTCTTTTAAAACGCTCTCCTCGCCAGCGGTGGGAATAAATTGTGTTTTGCTCCCGAAACGTGCAAATTTTTCCACTCTCAAATTGAAAAATTCCACGGGAAAGAACAATGTTATCCAAAAATAAAAAAATGTACAAAAATGCAAGAGAAAAAAAATTAAAAAATAAAAAAATAAAAATACAAGAGAAGAAAACAAGAGAAAAAAATTGAAAGGGAAAAAACAAGAGAGAAAAGAGAAAAAAATAACATGATAAAAAATTCCAATAACAAAAACAAAATATCATGGAAAACCTGAAACAGAAACAAAAGTGAAAAATGAAAAAAATTCGCAAATCGATGTAGAAAAACATGGAGAAATCTATTAAAAATGGCATCTCGTCCGCCCCCACCCCACATCTGCCTTCTGCTGAGTTATCCATCGCTTTGTCATCCTCCTCATCGTCGAGGTCGGTCCCTTCCATCGTCATCGTCGCCTCTGCCCCCGGTCTCGATGTCGACCTCGCCCTGGCCGTCGTCGTCGCCATCGCTGCAAATCGAATTAAATAAACAAATGCGTAACGTGAGCAAAATATCGAACGACATTTTAAATGCGGTCCATTTTGAGCGCCACCACTGTAAACACACTCTCACCCTCTCTATATATACTATGCTGTGTGTGTGTGTGTGTGTGCCTTCGTTCGTGTGAATGTGTAAAACTCTGGCACGTCAAAATATTTTATAAACTGTGGAAGTTCTCGAGAGTTTTATTTAATTTGGGTTTTTCACTTATTCGTTATTGTTGTTCCTTTAAGAGTTTTCTTCTTGTTGTTTTTGTTTTAGGAGTTTTATGTTTTTATTATTGTAATTTTGTTCTTGTAAAACTGCGGTCTTTGTTGAAATGTGGTTCTTATTTTAATTTTGTACTTGTTAAAATGTTGTCATTGTAATTCTGCAGTTGGTTTTATTTTCATAATTATTGTAGTTTTCTTTTGGAACACTTCCAAATGAAGCGAAAATATTTTGTGACAATTAAAACCAAACAAGTGGAGGAGGTTTCTCAGCCCCACCTCAGACGAAATTATAATCCAATAATCGAAAAATCTAGATGATTGTGTTATTGTGGTAGAGAGAAGACAACATACCAAACTAGGTGGAGGTGCAATAGAGAGCTGTATGAATAAAAAATGGAGATAAAGAAAGCAATGAGGAAAAGAAATAGATAGAGAAAAAGAACGAGAAACACTACGAAATTTCAAATAAATTCGATTGGATTAAAAATTCCTTCTCCTGTGTCACATCCTTCTATCTGATCCCCATACCTTACGCTATCGCTTTCACCATGGCTCTCGACTCCTTTGACCCATGACATCTACCTTCTCGCTCCCTCACTCTCTCTCTCTCTCTCTGGCTGTCTCTCTTTCGGGGTTTTCATTGTTCCTCTTGCCGTTCGCCCGCTCATCCTCGAATATCTTCGATTTACTTGAATTTCGAGCGCAAGCGAGTCAGCAATAAAAATTCCAGCAACAATTCGTTGCTGTGGACTAACAATAACAATGACAAGAACAACAACTTACAAGAACAAATAAACCAACAAGAATAACAAGAAATAAAACAAGAACAACAAATAAAAACCAACAACAACAACAAGAAATCTATAACAATAAGAAAACGCCAACAAAAACAATTATTTTAAGAATCCACTGCAAATGACAAGCCAACATATTTTCCTTCCCTCTCTCTCTCCCACACTCTGTCTATATCTCCCTCTCTCTTTCCCTTGGTATATTTCTCCCTCCCTCTCTCTCTTCGGCTTTCTCGTTTTCTGTGCCATTTTTCGTCTTCGCTAAATACTTTTTCTCATTCTCTGTGTTCGTTGTTGTTGTATGGGCTACTGTTGTTGTTGTTTTTAATTTATACTGACAATAAATTGCGCTCGCTCAGCAGCGACGCTGACAGCGACTGCGGCAACGACAGAGCCAAACGACGACGATAGAAGAAGGACTTCGAGGACCTGCTGCCGGAAATGGAAGTCGAAACCAGAGAGAAATAGGAGAAGAAGACCAAGCGAAGAGCAGGAAGTTTGACATTTTTTCGATTCCGTTTGACAAATAACAACAACAATAACAACGAAAACATCAACGACAACAACGTCATCAAAACAGATTCCAACAAATACCTTGTTGGAAATACCAACAACTTTGACCAAAGCTAAACATTTACTCTTCAATATCTCGTCGCATCTCTTTCTCACACAAACTACAACCTCTCTAACTCTCTCTCTCTATCTCTGTCTATTGCAGCGCGATGTCCTCATCCTGGAGCCGTCAGGATCGGATATCCTTAACTGTGTCTCGAAGGGCAAGCGAGAGGTAAGTACTCGATCCTCTTGTAGGTGTATGGTGTGTGAATGCAAGTGCATGAGTGAGTGTGCGATTGGAATGTCCTTGGACTCATACATACGCATGTTCAGGAGTCCAGTCCGCTTGATTTCGGCCTTCGAAAACATTTAAAGATTTGCTAAATTGAACATTTTTCTCTCTCTTTTCTCTTCCCGTTTTCCCCTCTCTCCCTCTCATCATATCATCATCCTTTACTCGTTTCTCTCTGTTTATCTCTTTGATTGAATGTGTTTTGTGTTGTCTTGTTTTTGGTTCTGTTTCTCTCTCTGTCTTTCTCTTGTTTTCTCTTATCGTTCGCTCATTTCGTTCAAGAAGGTGGAATGCCGCAATCACATCCGGGTGATCCAGCCGATGGACGCGGGCCATCGTCTCTATGTGTGTGGTACCAACGCCCACAATCCCAAGGACTACGTGATAAATGTAAGTATCCTATGGAAAGGAAAGCTGAAAGATGGTGAGGACCTGGCAGACTATGAGGGACTTGGTTTTTACCCTTTCTCTAATTCTGACAGAAGGAAAAGAGATTTATAGAAATTTGTATTAACCTCAGGCTCTGAGAGAAGCCTCAACTTTCTGTCTACTAAACAAGTTAATGTAAACAATAGTTATTGACATATGATCATCATAGAAATAATTCATGAAGAATTGCAATATATAAAAAAAACAGGTCTATCTATATTGTGTCTGTTATATTATGATCTATAGTCAAATAACTGCTTTACTATACCAGTTTCAGTTAGTTAGTTAGTTCCACTAAAATCTACAAAACTACAGAATACAAAAATAATAATTAAATAGAAAAAGTTGTGCCCTATTTAATTTAATTCAGTGCATTTCATCTGGTTAAGTGCTGCATCAGAATATATAGGATATATTCATAGATACTTTTACTACTTTTCATCAGAAAATACAATACAATTCACAACCATGGGGAATAAGCAAGAATTTCCTGCGGCAAAAAAACTCTCCCTCCAACCTAATCTCTAATTGTCGACACCAGTCAATTAAACGTCGACCTTAGCCCGAGGTGCATTAAATACACATTTTCTCTCTTAACCTTCACTCTCTCTCTCTCCTTCTCACTCCCACTTTCTCTCTCTGGTGATGGGTGGAATCCACGCCCACACAGTTTTTGCCATCTCCGCCTTCTGACCTTTTTGTTTACTGAATTGTTTCCATGCATATTACAATGTCGTTCTCTCTCTTTTTTGCTTGTGTTTTTTTTCTGTTCCGCCCACATTTAATCCAACGCATACCTTTAGGCGAACTTAACACATTTACCCAGATCCGAGTACGTGCCCGGCATTGGCCTCGGCATCGGCAAGTGTCCCTACGACCCGGACGATAATTCGACGGCTGTCTATGTGGAGAAGGGAAATCCCTACGGATTACCCGCCCTGGTAAGTCCAACCCTATAGAATATCCATACAAAAAATATATGATAAAATAAAATACGAGAGCCAAATAAAAGAGTAAAAAAAAACAGTCAATAAAAATGTAAAAAGAAGAGCGAAATAAAACAGTCAAATAAAATGTAAAAAAAGAGTAAACTGAAAATGAAAAAAGAAAGATATGAAAAAAGAAAAATGATTAAAATAAAAATAGTCATATGAAAACGTAAAAAAGAGAATGTAAAAAAATAAAATAAGTAAAATGAAGTAAAATAATATAGTAAAATAAGAGTAAAGGAAAGTGAAATAAAAGTTAAAAAAAGTTAAGTAAAACAAGAATAACAAAATTAAATAGTAAAATAAGAGTAAAAAAAATAGTAAAATAAGAGCAAAGAAAAATGAAAGACTAAAGAAAAAGAGGAAAAATAGTCTATTACAAATAAATTACAAAAATGCCATTCGTTTGGCATTTTAAAACCTTTAAATGGAGAGGTTAATTGAGGAGTGGTACAACAACAATAAATTGAAACAACAACAACAAAAATAAAGACTGTATTTAAGGCGGAAAATTGCGAACTAAATTCCTTCACCTGACCTCCATTTAAAGGTATTTTCCTCTATTTTTCTTACCTCTTTTTAATTTCATTCACTCCACGAATATTTCTTTGTATTTTCATGAGGTTTTTGTTCTCTCTCTATAATTTTGTACTGTTTCTCTAACTCTCTCTTTTTCTCTTTCTCCTCTCTGTCTCTCTTTCCAGTACTCGGGCACCAATGCGGAGTTCACGAAAGCCGATTCCGTTATATTCCGTTCGGATTTGTATAATTTAACATCCGGCCGGAAGGAGCACAACTTCAAGCGCACCGTGAAATACGACTCCAAGTGGCTGGACAGTAAGTGTGCCAAGAACAACCTCCCAAGGGGGTGGTGGGGGCGTGGCAAGGGAGATCTTAGGGCGTAGATGGGTTGTGCTGTAGTTGGTGTTGTGATGTAGTTTGAGTTGAGGTTAAGGTTTGGGTTTCTGGGACGTGAGGTGAAGATTCGTGACCATCATGGGGCTTCCACACTAATGTAGACCTCAAGATAGGATGTGAATTCTCACTACGTTCCCTTGCTTTTTGTCGATTCGGCGAATATTTTCCTTGACGTAGGCGAGTTTCCTCCATACACGATGAGCGGGCTTATCGATTTCTCTCTTTCCAATAGATTTTCCTCCACAACTTCCCTTCTCTCCCCATCGATTTCCATCCTCAACTCAATGAATTCTCTCTTGTTCACATCGATGAAGCCATGGGAAAACGCAAAAACCAACGACTTTTGTTTTCGTTCCATTCCGTTGCTTTGTGATCTTGTAGTATTGCTATCCTGCTCTCATTGTTTTGCTATACCGCACTCATTGTTCTGATGTCCACCTCTTCCTCTTCGTCGTCCGTTCTTATCTTCCATTGTTTAACGTTGGTTGTCACATTGATGTCTTGTAAACTTTTCGCCACTTTCGGCCGCAGTGAAATTTAAAAGCATTTTCGTGTCCAAATCTCAAGTGGGCTAGAAAAAGCAAAATAAACTTGAAAATTGTTGAGGTAGGGGATGTGGTCAGATGGAGGAGGGGTTGGAAAATGGAATTTGTAAGGGATGATCAGAAGTTGTGAAGGAATGAGGTGAAGTCATTTTGAAAAAATGGTTTGGGTTTGAAGGAACTGATGGTAGTATTGAGGAGGAGGCAAGATCTGTCTTCCAACCTCACTCATCATATCCATCATGTCCAAGTGTTGCTAACCTTTTTGTTTCTCCCCCTCTTCCCTTAGAACCGAACTTCGTGGGATCTTTCGATGTCGGCGAGTACGTTTACTTCTTCTTCCGCGAACACGCCGTCGAGTACATCAATTGCGGTAAGGCGATCTACTCGCGGATCGCACGAGTGTGCAAGAACGATCGAGGCGGCAAATACATGATCAGCCAGAATTGGGCGACCTACCTGAAGGCGCGCATCAACTGCAGCATCTCCAGCGAGTTTCCGTTCTACTTCAACGAGATCCAATCGGTGTACAAGATGCTCGGCGACGATACCAAGTTCTATGCGACCTTCACGACGAACACGCACGGCATCGTCGGGTCGGCCGTCTGCAGCTACGACATACGGGACATCAATGCGGCCTTCGAAGGTGAGTGGGGGGTTGAAGAGTTAAGGGGATGTTGAGAAATTATAATTTGGATCGGGAGAATAATTGAATTTCATCTGGAATCGATCAGCAATCGATGAATTTAATTTTGAATCGGTTCCATAATAGCTGAATTTATTTTTGGATCGATTCGGTGAATTTCATTTCGGATAAGATGAATTTCTTCTATGATCGATTACTCAAAATCGTGAATTTCATTTCGGATCGTTGCATTAGGTTCACAGGTTTCGTGAATTTCATTTTGGTTCATTTCGAATGGAACTCCGTCAAAGACTCGGAACAGATTCAAAGTTGATTCCTGTGGTTCTTAAAGCGACATCTTCGCCACACATCACATCGTGATGAAGTCATTTGCAGCGCGATTCGACGGATCCATTGCAAACAGGGGGCGGGTTACGTTTCATAGCACGATCCTTGATGCAGATGACGCGCGGATGATGGAGCTGATGATGCAACCAAGAGCGAGGCCGACAACGACAAGGACGACAACAACAATGTTAGACATTTTGGTCCGAAACGAGGGCCGTTTATTGCACGTTCCGTGTCCCGAAATGGCCACGTTCACGTCGAGCCAAAGTATGAGCATGAGGACCAGAGAAGAACGAGCATGAGGACCAAAAAGGACGAGCACGAGAACTAAACAAGCACGAAACTAAACGAAACGAGACGGCGACGGTCGCAAGGATCGACTGCGAGACACCTTGAGGAATGCACGGAACAACCGGGGCCGCCCATAAAGACACAAAATAACGTGTCGCATCCTAGTTAGAAGGAGAAACCATTCACCCCCGAACACTCCCTCCACCACAAGGCGTCCAGGAGTTATGGCCGAGCAGCCTTAAGGAGACGCCGAGAGATGGAGATAAAAATGCGAAGCATGTAAAAGATGCGAGCGCTTCAAGAGGTCGCCTCAGATGAATGGCTGACATTTGCATGTGCTTCTTCAGCTTCATCTTCGTCTTCATCTAGTCGTGGTGATTGAGGGGGAAACAGGTGGAGGGGTGGATGAGAGAAAAGAGAGGGGAGGAAAAGAGAGAGAGAGAGCGAGAAGGGAATGACGGTGAAAGAGAGACTAGAGAGTGAGGTGGCTCATGCAGGATGTGACTTGTGCTCGCTGTGACGTGATTCGCCTTGGCTTTCACCTCGTTTCTCATGGAGATCTTGAGGATTTCATACACACACACACACACACGCACACAAACAATGGCAGCTAACACATTGTTGCCAACCGACCGATATCGACGTTGCCAACCATTGCATTTCGTTTTTCTGCTCGAGCAAGGATTGCGAACGAGCGAGGATTTGAAAGGACGAAAATGCACGACGCGCGAATTCGAAGTGAATCCTTCATGGAAAAGGAGAATAGGAACTGAGTTTGTAGGAAAGAAAGCGAGCGATTGAGAAGAGAGAGCGAGTGAAAAACAAGAGTCTTCGGATCGATCGAAAATGGGGCAAGTTTTGCATGTCTTTAGCGATGTGAGCTCTTCAGTGGGTTTCGCTTTTGGATGCTGAGTGAACGACGATGACGGAAGATGAAGTGGACTCCACTCCAGTGGGTCAGAGGAAGAGGAGCATCTCAGAAAAACGAGAAGAAAGAAGGACAAGGAGATGAGATATGGACCAGGCACGAAGCAATAATAAGCCTAGCACATGTGCACGAGTCCTTTGAAGGTATTTTCTTGATCTCTGAGTAGTCGGTCAAGCCTCTTGGAAACTGGAGGTGGAGACTTCCATAGAAACATGAGAAGATGCGACGATGATGGGGATGGTGGATAGACGATGATGATGATGACGTTTTGACGTCAATTGTCGATGATGATCGATTTCGATGGACGATGGAGAACATTTCATAAGAAGTTTTCTTAGAAACAAAGCAGGCCCCGAGGTGTGAAACAGATGAGAAGAAAGAATTCAGAATTCAAAGAATTTTTAGTCTTTAAACGAAAAAACAAAAAACCATATTAAAATCCTGATGAACATCCTTGTGACGCCAACCTGAGCGATTTCGACTTCCACGACCCAGGTACATTTCAACGCCATGCACTCGTGGGAACAGAAAAATATCCTTCATCAAATCAGGAGTTGAATGGAGCCGAGTTTTGGAAGCATTTTTAAAACGTCAGTGAAACATTTCTTATTCCATGACGTTCCTTCAACATTCCACTAGTTCGCACTTTTCTTGTTGTTCTTCATGTTCTTGTTGTTTCTCGTGTTATTGTTGTTGTTCATAGTGATATTGTTGTTCTTGCGATTGTGGTTGTTGTCAACATTTTGTTAATGTTGTTGCATTGCGCATTTGTCAGCACTTCGCACTCTCTCTCACACACACAGGACGATGAGTCTTGATAAACCTAACGTGACATTTGCAAATGCCTGCAACAGTGTGCGTGAGTGAGTAGAAGCGTCCGTGTGTGTGATTGTGATCGAGTGCCCGATACGCAGCAGGATAACGATGCAGTCGACGTAGGTTGGAAATCCTGCCATGGAAAGTGAAAAACTTCGCGTCGAGAGAACACGCAATTCAAGAACAACAACAAGACTAACAACAATAAAAAACCTTGTTACAACAATAACAATAGTAGTCACAACTACAGCCATAACACAATCAACAACTACAACAGCAACAACAATCAACGCCAACGTCCCAAAAGCGGAAACGGAAGCGGAAATAAAATGATTTTTGCAAGTGTTGCAAAATGAATGCAGAACTCATTGCTGTCGACAACGTGTGTGTGTGTGAGAGGTACAACAACAACACCGACGACAGAGTAAGCAAGGAAGACGAAACCAGGATTTAGTTCTTGCCGCATGAAGGATTTTTACGATACGTCGGCAGGATTTTCGCATCTTAGTCGAGCGCTATCCGCGGTTTCGCAGGTTGCATCCTCGAGGCTCACCAACTGCGTGAGCTCCACCAAGCGTGGAGACAGCGATAACCCCAAACATCACCTTCTCTCTCTCTCTTTCTATCTTTCTCTTCCTTCCACTTCTCACCACACGCACATCCTGTTGAAGGTGAGGTGTTGAGGCAAAAAACTAAAATCCTGACATAAGCATTTCAAAAACCTTATCGTTGATTCATGATGTTTAGTTTAGTGTGAAGTTTTAGCGAGATTTCTTATTTTTCAGGGATTTTCTCGAGGTGTTTTTGTGAAGAGTTTTCTCGCATTACCAACCAAAGTCCTTAAATCAATTCTGTTGCCATTACGTTATTTTTCCTTCCCCCTAAAAGCTCTCAATGCCACACAGAAAACATTTAATAATCCATTCCTCTCGAGTTCAATGAACCCCAACGACGAGTGCTCCATCGACCTCCATCGCTCGAGCCAAAATCGTTGGGAAAATGAGGGAAACCTCAAAACCCGAAATCTTGGCACGAAAGCCAAATGAGTGCGAGAAAAACTTCTCACGGAGTCTGTCTGTTGAGTAATTAATTTTGAGAACCACTGATTTTCATCATGTTCCATCGTTCTCACTCTAACGAAACCCCTTTTCTCAACCACTCCTCTTCCATTTCTTCTCCTCCTTATCATTCTTCTCCCCCTCTCCCTTGTACAATTTGGCGATCTGCAGGCGATGCTTTTTCATCATACGATGAGAAAAATATAAAATTCTCACATCTCGCAAAAAGCAAACAGCCAGACAGACAGACAGACAGACAGATGGACAGACGTGAGGATGGAAGGAAGGATCCTCGCCAAACAGAGACATGCAGTAATTTATCTTCAATGCCGTCTGTCTGTGTGGCAACCGAAGCTGTCACACTGTCTATTTACCCTTCCTTCCTTCTGTCTGTCTTTCTGTCCCCTCGTCGGAAATGGGATATCATAATCAATTTGCACTATTTTTTTCCCCCCCGACTCTTCCACAATGATATTTCGTCCTCCAATGATATATTTGTTTCTGTCTCTTTCGTCATTGCAGGAAAATTCAAGGAGCAGGCATCGTCGAACTCTGCCTGGCTGCCGGTGCTGAACTCGAAGGTGCCGGAGCCTCGTCCCGGAACCTGCACCAACGACACCTCGACCCTGCCGGACTCGGTGCTGAATTTCATCAGGAAACATCCGCTGATGGACAAGGCGGTGGACCATGAGTTCGGAAACCCGGTCTTCTACAAGCGCGACATCATCCTCACCAAGCTGGTGGTGGACAAGTAAGTAGTGGTGGCCACAAGTCATGGTCATGGGGTGGGATTGGGCGGATGTTGGAAAGAGGAAGTTGACAGAGACGTAGAATGAAATTCAAAGGAGAATAATGAAGAAAAGTGAAGGAAATGCCGTTCATAGGACGACATATATAAGTAGGGATGAAGGGATGGAAATTTGATAATTATGAAAATATAAGGGAAAAGTAGGAATATTTACGAAGATAAGAAAACAAAAGAAAATATTTATAAAATTAATGAAAATGTGTAAAAAATGTAAATGGAAAAAAAATAAAAGAAAATGTGAAGCAATAAAATTAAATAGAACATTGGGAAACAAATTGTTGGAACAAATAAAAAAAAACAATAGATTTTTAAAAATAAAAGTAATGAAAAATTTAAAAAAAATAAAAAAAAATATTTAGATTTATATAAAACGGAAAAAAAATTAAATTTATTGAAATTTATGAAAAAAGCAATAGAAAAAACGAAAACAAACAAAATTGAAATTTGAAAATAGAAAAAAATTTTTCATTTCAAATTTCTTGAAAAAAAAAAAAAATAAATTCGAAAAAAGTATTATTTGAAAAATATAAAATTTAAAAAAATGTATATAAAAAATATTTGGTTTCAAAGTAAACGCCACTGGCACTAAGAGTAGAAAAATGACGAAAAGATAGTTGCATTGGCAAAAAAAAGGCAGGAAGAGTAGGGCGAAAGAAAAGAAGTTGACAATAAATAAAATCGAAAAGAGGGCGAAAAAACGGTGATAGGGGTTCGAAAGTGAGCCAAAGAAAAAGCAGTAAAGAGTTGTGGAAATGGAGCCAAAACGGATAAAACACGATCTAAAAAGGACACAAGTGGGGTTTGGGGTTTGAGGTTGTTCGAGGTCCCTGCAAATGGCGCTTAATTTCGTGCACTTGCATCGGTGCCAAGACCACGACCGATGGAGGTGGGGGAAGTCGGCGACAAAAACATAATGCTCCACTTTGTTCCTGCCCCCGGCCCCCAACACCTTCAGATCCTCCTCCCTCGACAAAGGCGACCGCAGGAATCGCAAAAAACAGAGGGAATCCTTCCGAGAAAAGCATTTCGTGTGGGGCGTGTAGAGGGAAAGGACGAGGAACAACGGACCAAGGATGGAAAACGCGAAAGTTATGAAAAATGCCGCAGGATATTTTCGCTGTAGTACAGCGGTAGTAGTAGATGTAGCAACAAAAACAACAACAAACAATGGTATTAGCAAACAACAAAGGCATATAACTAAAATAAGAATAAGAGTAGTAAAAAAGAAAGAATAGTAGTAAGAACAACTATAACAATAGTAAGAACAACAAAACCTATAGTAAGAACAACAATAACAATAGTAAAAACAACAATGACAATAGGAAGAAGTAGAAAAACCACAACAACAATCTCAGGCTACCACAAAAATAGCGCTCAGTGAACGAAAAACTGCGGTTGAAAGAGTGGAACCAAAAGTGAGTGAGAGGGAGAGAAAGAAAGAAAGAGAAATGGCTTAAAAGACCGTTTAAAAGTTTAAACATTTGTTTCAGTTGTCAGTCTCTTCATCGCTCTCTCACTCTCTCACTCTTTTGCCTACTCGTGGTCTCTGTCTTTTTGTTATTTTTGTTGAGGTTAGTGTTTAGTCGTGACTCAAATGCACTTGCAAATCCTTTTCATGTCACATTTTCCGGATGTTTTGCTTTTCTCCAACATCTTTATGCTACTCATCGCTCTTCTCTCGCCATCTCCCTCTATCGCGCTATCTTCCTCTATCTTCTTCCTACTTCCTTCCATTTCCTCCTTCTTCCTGTTCTTTCCTCTTCCTTCCTCTACCTATTTTTTCTTGTTGTTTTTCTCATTTTTATCCGTTTGTTTGTGGGAATTTCTCTGAAGTCTACTCAAATTGCGGTTTAAGTGCATTTTAAATCCTTTTTCGGAGCGAAACCTGAAATTGTAGGTCTCCAAGGATTGGAGAGAATATAAGAATAGGGAGAAAAAAAGGATGGGTTGAATAAAAATATAGGGAGAACAAAAAGATGAAGAGAATAAAAAGATGAGTGAATACAATCATCTAGAAAAAAATGAATGAGAAATAAGAATGAGAAAAAAAGATAATTGGTAAAAAAATAATTAAAAGAATGATTATACTATTAATATAGTTAAGAGAATAAAAGGCTGAAGAGGAGTAAAAGAAACTAGTGAAATTCCTTTGACTCGACTACTGCCACAATCTACCAAGAGTTATCTTCCTTATCGATCAATAATGAACCACAATCGTTTTCCACTTTCATGACTAAGTTCGCCCTTCGTTAATTTCATCGTCGGTTAACTTCGTCCTTGGTTAATTTCATTCTTGATAAACTTCGTCCTTGATTAATTCTTCTCCTGATTCTTTCCAGAATTCGCATCGACAAGCTGAACCAGGAGTACCTCGTCTACTTCGCCGGCACGAACACGGGCAACATCTACAAGATCGTCCAGTTCATCAAGTATGGCCAGCGACACTCGAATCTCCTCGACATCCTCGAGATCGCCCGCAACGAACCGATTCGCGAGATGGGCCTCAGTCAGAAGACCGGCTCCCTCTACATCGCCACCGAGCACAGTGTGAAACAGATCGATCTGGCCATGTGCAATCGACGCTATGACAGTTGCTTCCGCTGTGTCACCGATCCCTACTGCGGCTGGGACAAGGACGCCGGAGCCTGCAAACCCTACCAACTGGGACTGCTGCAGGTGAGTTCGAATTCTGGATATTTTGTTTTTGTTCTCCACCTCCCGCCGTGTTGTTGTGGTGGAAATGTCTGGCACCATCGATTGGCTGTTGTCAACGATGAAGTTTATAAATAAACATTTACCACATCAACTTTTCTTACTTCAACCCTTCCACATCAACACTTCCACCTTCAACTCTTCCACCTTCAACACTTCCACCTTCAACTCTTCCACCATCATCACTTCCACCATCATCACTTCCTCATCCTTTCGACTTCATTTTTATGCACATTCCCATATCCAATCATCCCATTTTCACTCCCATTTTCTCACCCAATTCCATGTTCATTCCCATTTTTACTACTATTCTCATCCTCCGTTTCATTTCTGTACAGGATGTCGGCAACGAGACGTCGGGCATCTGCGATACGAGTGTCCTGAAGAAGAGGATAACAGCATCGTATGGACAGACGTTGCATCTGTCCTGCTTCGTCAAGATACCGGAGGTGCTGAGGCAGAAGTCCGTGCGATGGTATCATCATTCGACGGAGAAGGGACGGTAAGTGAAGGGGGTTTAAGAGATCTGTGGCAGGTGGGTGGTGGGCTGAAGTCTCCCGACTGTTGGCGACAACAATCGAGACACTTGAGAGAGTGCAAATGAAGCGCTTCAAGTCAATTCGATCGGAATGTTATGGGCTCGTCTTCTTCTCTCTTCCACTGGCTCCTCGAACCACAAGCTGTCAACCACATCGGGGAGGGTGGGGGAGTGAGTGAGGCAAGGTGTCAACGGAAGTGTTTCCTCATGGATCTGAAAACACTCGGAAGTCGAGAGGAAGCACTTGTCACTGAGACGACTTTAAAGTTTAAACCCATCCATGGTCGGCCTCGGTTCTCCTCAAAGTGATTCTAAAGAGAGCAGGAGGGGTGGAGTGAGGTCCTCTTTGAAGGTCCTTGAAATCGATAGCCTACGCCTCTCTCCCCCTCTCTCTCTCCAACCCTGTCTCTGGGCTTATTAAAGGCTCGTCATGTTGAAATTAATAAATCTCGAAGGGTAGGCGAAGAAGGTTCTGGGCCCCGGTTTCAATTTCAACCCTCGGGCGAGAGCAGATGGTGAAAGGTGGGTTGTAGTGATTGTTGTTGTTGTTGGTCGTCAGGCAGTCGGCTGTGAACTCGTGCATACGCCGCCAACATCGTAACAACAAAAATAACAACAACAATAACGACAAGAAGTAGCAAAAACAGCGAATTGTAAAAATGTAAAAGCATTAAAATCTCCAAACGGCAACAACGAACGCAAAGTAACGAGTCCTTGGAGACAACAGCTGTTGCGGGAGACACGCAATCACTTCAATTCTCCCTCTCACTCTTCACTCTCTCACCATCTCGTTCTCCTTTGCTATCGCTCGCCCTCTCTTTCAACATCTTTAGTCACTCCTCAATGCTTTTATTATTATTGTTGTTATTAGGAGAACAAGATGAAGTTTCGCAGGAGTCCTTCGAGTTATAGAGAGAGAGGGAGAGAGAGAGAGGAAGAAAGAAGAGAGAGCGAGAAAGGGAGCTAGTGAAAGTGGCAGATAGAGACGACGACAGTTAGAAACAGATACAGAGCGAAGGAACCAAAAAAGAAATGCGAGAGATATGAAAAAAGTACGAGTCGAAATTGAAAACAAATAAAGAACGACCCAAGAAGTCGTTGAGTGGAGCCGAGGGGGAGAGGTTGGGTGTCGAGGGAAGACTGGTTGATGGTCCAGGGGGGGCGAGAGAGAGGCGACGTCCAGGACTTCCAGAGTTGTAAATTGACACTTTAAAATGTTTGCCGAGACGCGGAGCTGACTTGTTTTCCTGCCGGATCGTGATTTTCATTCGCAATGAAATGCTTTTTCTTTCCGAAGTTTTTTCTTCCTTCCCCTCTCTTTGTCTCTTTCTTTCACTCTCGTCTTCTATCGCTGGTGTTTCTCTGGCAGGCTTGACAGGTCCTTTTTGTTCTCTCCTTCGTTGCGCTAGGGTTTCATTTGATGGAAAAACTTTTCACTTCCGCCTCACGGCAGCCCACGTGGTCTCTGCCTCTTTCTCACGGTTGTTTCCTCGTTTTTGCTATCGTGTCGTCTCTTTTGCTCTTTCGCTGGGGAGGCGTGGTCGAAGCGTGTTTAACGGTAATGCGGGCATTCTAACGTCGTCCATACACGAAATATGAACAAATTGGCCACTTAGAGAATTGTTTTTCCTCGACCCACGGATTAATTGAAAGTCTCATAGATGGATTGATAGACCTATAGTTAGTCCCACAGACACATAGATGGAATAATTTGCAAGTCCTATATTTAACTCCTCAACTAACGATGGACTTTTCCTCTCTCTCTCAGGTATGAAATCAACTATACGCCCTCGAAGTACATCGAGACCTCGGAGGGCGGCCTGGTGCTGATCTCGATCAACGAGGGCGATGGCGGCCGCTACGACAGCTACTTGGACGGAACCCTGCTCTGCAGCTACAGCGTGAATGTCGATGCGCATAGGTGAGTGCTTAAACGATGTCCTTCTTCGTGTCTCTATGAATTTCTTAAGGAGAAAAACACTTTGAGGTTGTAGAATGTTTACTGAGGAAGTAAAACCCTTTGATGTTCTTAACAAACATCTTCAGAGAAGTCTTCAAAAATAACTTCAGAGAAGAAAGGCTTCAGAGAAGTTCTCAAAAATTATTAAAAAAAATATACAAACAAGTCATCACAATAGTATGCAAAAAATATTTCAAAAGTATTTTAAATATTTCTTTAAAAACATTATTAACAAAATTATTCAAACAAGAGTTTAAGAAAGTTTTAAAAAAACTTTCAGGAAAAAAATTAAATTAAAAAATATTCAGAACACTCCTAAAATAGTCCTGAAAAAGGTTTTCAGAGAAGACTTCAAATAAGTCTTCAAAGAGTCCTTGCAATAAATCTTCAAAGAGTGATTCCAAGATTCCTTCAAAGATTGATCTCGGAATAGACTTCGTCGATTTCCTGGACCCCATTCGAAAGTCCTCGACGACTTCCTCGTTGCTCACACGTGTTGCGCGACCTTGGTTTTAATTAAATTTCAAATGTGACGCCGAATGATTTTCCTGCTCAAAGAACTCATTTGACGCCTTCGCTCGGCTATGCTTCTTTTTCTGCCAACCTCTTTTTTTCGTTTGGTCTCTCAGGGCGACATGTTGTTCCTTTTACTCTCTCCCGCCCACTTCCATTCGTTTGTCCGCTTTCTTTCTCACACCTCTCTCTCATTCTCTCACCCTGATTGTCGTCACTTCCGTTGCCATGCATGGCGCTCGATTCGTTTCCGGCGCTCGACGCGTCGTCGCTTAATTTGTTTGCAGCAATAATTTGTTAATTTTATTTTCACATCGTGTTTTTCTCCTGTTTCTGTTTCTGTTCGACACCATAATTGAATTTGTCGCTGTTTCACATACTGATGATTATTCTCTCCCTCTCCCTCTCTCTTTCTCTCTCTCATGTAGATGTACGCCGCCATCGAAGAAGAACGATTACCAGAAGATCTACTCGCACTGGTGCAACGAGTTCGAGAAGTACAAGTCCGCGATGAAGCAGTGGCAGGCGAAGCAGGAGGTGAGTCCAAATGCCCGCCCCTCGGGCCACGCCCCCCTCCCATCCCATCGCAAGGTGTGCTCGTACACGAAGCCGTGGGCGACGCGTTTTCGACGATGACGACGACGGGGTCGACAGAAAGACACGGGTGGAGTTCGGAGTTGGGGTGGAACGTATTCGAAAAAGCAATTAATTTTAAATGTTGCTTCCATTTCGCAATTGTTTTCCGTTTCCAATTGCTCCACCTCCTCCTCATTTGTTGTTGTTTTTTTCTGTATTTGTCATGCTTGTCCCACCATTCACCGAAATCAGGGGGTGGGTTGAACACTGGTCTGGGGTCCAGAGGTTGTCGACTCTGAGCCTCGGTCCTCGCACCATTAGGGCGTCATCTTGACGTGTATTTTTTCTCGAAATTTACGTCTTCAATCAAGCGCAATTAATGGCTGTGAATGTTTTAATTAATTTTTCCTGTTTACGGCGAGAGGCTTTTGTTGCCTTCTGCTCCTCATTCCCATTCTCTCACTCCGAGGCTCACGCAGTCGCCGGGAATCAATTACATTGAATTGAGGGTTCGATTACGACGCGATCCTCCTTGGCCTCGGTCTCTCCTTGGATTGGAGAGCTCTTGGTGGCCAAGTTGGCGACTCTCGAGAACTCTTAAAAACCTTGTTTTCATTTCTCTCTCTTTTCGACCTCTTCCAGCAATGCAACATGAAGGACAAGGAGAAGAACAGTGGAAAGCATATAAATGAAGTCTACAGCAACGATGCCGCAGTCTGACCGCCCGGTGAGTTTCTTTCTCTCTCCCTCTTTCGCATCCTCTCACTCTCTTCCTCTCATACTCTTCCCAACTTCATTCTCTTAATGAGAATTCCTTTTTTTTTAAATCCTTTTCCTCCACATCCTCCTCCTCCCATCCTTTACCTGACATTCATTTCTTTTCCCTAATTGATTTTTTTACTAATCCTCTTTCTCTTCCCCATCTCTCTCTGTCTCGTTTTAATTGCAGGTAGCGCGCATCCCCATTAAAGACTGACATTTTAGCTTTTGAGAGACAATATTTCAAGATTTTATCAAAAAACTGCAAAAAACACAAAAACAAAATTTAAAAAAAACAAAACAAAGAAAAAAAAAACACATTTCGTTTTCATGCATTTTGTTCGAGCTCAAACTGAAACTACAACAACAAAAGGAAACAACAAAACTATAAATAACTACAATACAAGGAATGAAGGCGGCCCACCAGAGAGAGAAAGAGAGAGGAAGATAGTGTGTGAAGGAAGGAGAGAGGCCAATTGAGAGCGCGGAAGGAGAAGTTAGTAGAAATACGAGAGAGAAAGCGAATCCTGCCACACATCCTGCATCCTACGAATGATGATAGTTAGCAAGAGAAATAGAAAGTGAAACAGAGAAAAACAGAAATAGAAAGAGAAGAACTATTTTTCTGCCTGCTTAAAAGTATGCTACGAGATTTTAATGCAAGCAACCTACAACTACAAATACAACAAACACCATTTTAATACAGAGAACGATATACAGAGCGAGATGGAAAATGAACTATAGATAGCACTACTGAAAAAACGAAAGAAAGAGAGAGAGAGAGAGATAGCGTGATTCGCTTCGCTTCAGTTAAGTTTGACCCTAAGCTAGAGACTTGGACACGGAGTGAAAGAGATAGCAGCTAGAATAGCAATAGCAAATAATTAAGAGTAATCAAATGGAATAAAACAAAATAAAACAAAAATAAATGAAAACAAAATCATGCTAAAATTTAACATAAAACTTTTATGGACCCAAAGGCAAGAGCCGTCAGCGTAACTAGTTTAAATTGCGAGCGCGTTTATCGATAACCGATCGTCATCGTTATCGATACATCGCACACTCATTGTACATAGCGACATAGGCTTAGTGCTTAGTTATAGAACTTATTTGTTCAGATCAGATTTTGTGTCACCAAGTTTTGATTCAATTTTATATTATAATATAGAATTTTCCATTTATTTACATTTTTAATTCGTTCATTTGGCCCCCTCATCCTGGCCCATTGTTGTTTTTGTATATAGGCCTTTCCTATTATTCGTGGCTTCGGTTTCGGCTGTAAAAATCAAACTTTTCCACAATCTTCAGCTTAGGCTTAGACATGTGTTTTTGTTGAAGGAACAAAAACGATAACACATAGTAAAAAGACAAGAAATAGTGGAGAAAAGGCAAAAGCTAATTGTAAATAATTGTAAGATACGAGTAAATTGATGAGAAATTCAAAATACAAAAAAATATATATAGTTATAGATACATATATATGCATAGTTATATAGATACAATATATTTTCGTGAAATCTTGAGTTGAAAATGAATGAAACGCATTTTTAAACAACGGCGTATGGGGGAGGACTTCGGTGGAGGGGTCGAGGGTGGAGGAGGATACAGGATGATGATTTAAATCGATTCGAAATCCTCTCGATTCACGACCCCTCCACCACAGCCCGATGCCGTCGGCACCCTCAGCAACACACGCGTTGAGCATGTTTATGATAAGCAATAATATTAAACAAATAATTGTGAATTTTACCTGCTATTAAATAATACTTAAACAGATGAACGATTATTATTATAATTATTATTATTATCATTACGATCTACTAGTAAAGCAGTCGGAATTTTCTGTAGAATAATGACAACAACCACAACAACAAGAACATAAGCAGAAACAGCAACAAAAGGGCAAAAACAAGTAAAACTAAAACCTAGCTTATATGAATAAACCGAGAAACAAAACAAACAGTGACAAACTAAGTATTGAAAGTAAAAAAAAAAAACATATATATTTAAAATAAATATAATGAAATACTTGCTAAGTAATCTGTCTAAGGAAATAAAGCGCTTCATCTTCTGTTGTCTTTTTTATACCACTCAATATAGTGAATTGTAAATGATCAAACATTATGTGAAATATTGAATAAAACTAACACAAACACCATTCATTACCATATTTCATTTTTCGTCCATTCACAAATATTCTTCAGAAAATACTAAAAATCCTTCTAGAGTCCGAAGAGAACTGTGAGATCTACCGAATGAGGTCAGAGTTTGAAACGAGGTTTGAGGAATCCTCGGTTTGCAGTCAGGTGGCAACCCTGTGCTTCTCTAGGCCAGAGCTCGTTTCCTGTTTCCCTGTGAAATATTTAAATTTTGATGAGTTTCGTAAATACCATGAAATATTTATAGAATTAAAATGCTTTCGATTGATTGATTGATGGATTGTTTGTTTGAGCATGTGTGAGCGTTTGTGTGCGTGAGTGCCGAAGGGCGTGAATGTGTTGGTGAGCCTGTTTACTTTTTGAATAATATATTGAATAAAATAAAACAACATCAATGAAAAAATCACAGAAAAAGAAAACAACAACAACAACAACTGTACATTAAATAAAATATGTGAAATGTTTTGTATGACAATCACATGAAATGGAAATAAAAAAAAAAGAGAAAAACACAAACAGAGAAAACATAAAACTAATTTGCGTATAATAGAATAGTTTATGAAAAAAAACTAATAGCTCAGTGCAGATAATTAAATCTAATATAATATAATATTACAGATAACTCATATATAAATATATATATATGTATATTTAGTTTAGTTTAGCAACTAATGTGCAAGTTTTTTCTATAAGAAAATTATTGTAATTAATTAAAATTTTAACGAAACTCAACAACAAAATAAAACATAACATAACGAAAATGACATCGCAATTTGTATTCATTTTTAATTAGCGGAAAGAATTCTGATTTCTATTGTTTCCGGGGCTTATTTTTTTCAAAGGTTTTTCATATGAATTCATCACATGGCCTTTTATTTGCATATTATTTCACCTGCAGCCTTTTGAATTCAAATGAAAAAAATAAATGTTGATGGCTAATTTCTATCTCGTGTTTCTAGTTTTATTATATTTGTTTAATACATGTTTTTTAATTGTGTATATTTATAAAAAACAACAATTAAATAAAAAATAAGCATACACATAAACATTATTTATTTTTATTATATTTATTATTTGTTCGCCACCTTTTCCTTAAAATTCAATTAAATTAATTTTATTTATTAAATAATCTTTTATTTGCTTTCTTTTTCTATCTTTATGGATTGATTCTTTAATCTGATAATCGGAAAATTTTAAAATGAAAATCCCGATCGAAATACCGTCGACAGCCTTGTGAAAGGTCCCCGAGGGAACCGAAACGATCGAATTACAACCGGAAGCAGCTGAAGGCGACGTCTCTTTCAGGACTTCAGTCTTAGTTTCCGCCTTTACTTTCTCCCTGCGTCCCCAAAGTGGATCCAAAATTAGCGCCATTTGGGGAAATACAGGAAACAGTGAGAAGAACAACAACAAATTTGGTCGCCGCTGATTACCAACGGCAGGGGGAGTTTGCTAAATTAGTTGTTGTCGCTCTTGTTGTTGTTTGAAAATTCATTAAGACAATAAAATGTTGGAAAATTGAAAGCCTACAAATTAACGCCACACGAACCTGAGACACAAATACACATACAGACACAAGACACACACACAGACACAAACACCCACAGACATTGACACGCAAGAACATCGTCGAACTAACGCTAACGCACAATTAACGGTATTTGCACAAGATGGCGGTAATGGTGGCCAACAAGGAGGACCGTGGAAGGAAAATCCTTTGAAGGAGTGAAAAGCTCGACATGAATTAAACTTAACAATTACAACAACAATATACAAAAACATCTTGGTGAGTTTAATTGAAACTTATTGTTGTTGTAATTGTTGTCGGTTTGCATTTGTAATTGTGCGTGAATCAAGGAAGAAGGTTCAGTCGAATGGATGGAGAAAGAGAGATGGATGGAGGGAGGGAGAAAGTGCGAAGCCTGCAGGCGACAGAGAAATAATTACAACAAGAACAAGTCCGCCCCCTTCTCTACCGAATGCCCTTGGCCGTTGATTATTAACAATTGTGTCGATTTCAAATGAAGCAGATTACGAACATTATTTCTTGTAATTAACCGCGAACTTTGCACAAGCTGGCAACACGGCCACCCATCGACACAATCAACCCCCAGCCCTGTGAATACCAGACGAACACCAGGACAATTACCCAAAGGACAATAACAAAAACAACAACAGGAGCTACAATAATAATTGCAACAAAAACAATCCCTACACCAACAATAACTACAGAGATTCAAACACGAACCCGTCGTCGTTGGAGAGCGAGGCGAGCCTCAAGTCATTTTCTCTTTCTCTCTCTTTAGCCCTCTTTCCATCTCTCTCTTTCACTATTTCCAGTACTCTGCGAAACTTTTCTCAGATCTACTGAGTCTCGTGTTTGTCTCCTTGCTTCCTTCATTTCCTTCTCTCGTTCGTCGAGCTGAACCTCTTCTCATTTGGCCTCGGGCTGTGTTTGTCGAGCGTCTCAAATCAACGTTTTCCTTGCGCTTCATCTCTTTGTCTCTATCGCTCTGATGTGCCTATTCTCACCATCTCCATCTTGCTCAATCGCACTCACTAACTAACTCTCTCTTCCTCTCTCCCACTTTGACACTGTCATTCTATATCCCATGGTCCTAGGCATCCATCATCTATCTAATATTCTGTGAAGCCAGAATAAGATTCGTCTTTTCTCCTTCTTCTTCTTCTTCGTCATCTCCCTCTTCTTCACCCTCTGCCTCTTCTTCACCCTCTCTCTCTCTCCTCCCTCCTTCTCATTCCTTCTCATTTGTTTGTCAATATCGTTTTGACATCTTTCAATTGCGCTGCTTTATTTATTTCTGCAGGATTTGTTTTTGTTTCTACTCTTGCTGATAATTTGACGTTGCTCCTCCAGGATATTCAGAGAAAAAAAATAAATTTGGGTGACAGACCATGAGAAGATAGAGTCAATGAAAGATACCGACAGAGCGAGTGTGAGAGAGAGAGAGATTAAGAAAGAGGGAGGAAGATAGAGATTGAGAAAAACGACAACAAATAATTTGGTTCTCTTTCATTCAATGGTGAATTCAAGTCAAATGAGGTTTTTGTATTTAGAGGCAAAACGATTTAATTATCTTCTAAATTTACTTAGGCGCCAATAGGAAAACTCTTTCTATCTGTCTCTTTCTATTCCTTATACTACATTCTGTTCTTCTCTTTCACTCAGTCTGGAGGGAATCGGAGGCGTTATTCCAGAAAATGTCAAGCTGGGATTTCGAGGAATCGGATTAGGTTTGGGAGTTTAGGTTTTCATAATGGAAAGAAAAAAGCTTTTATTTTGCAAGACCTGCATGAGGTCCATGATATATGGGATAAAGAACTTTGAAATAAATTTTGAAATAAGCTATGAAAACACCGTGAGATCATCGGGGCTTGAAAATTAAGTATACAAAATTTGAATGTCTTTTCAATGAACGAAAAATCTTAAATTTCAGAAGACAGAATCTCTGCTCAGGAGTAAGATGAACCATTCGGTATCCTAGAGAAACCGATTAAACTTTACAAACACACATTTGAATTCAATTTAGGGGCAAAAAAACAAAAAAGAGGAAAAAATGGAGAATAGGACGATTCACGAATTTTCAATCATTCGGAATGAAGTGTGAGATTTTCTTGACAAACACGATGAGATCGATAAATTTTGCGAGACGTTTATCGAACGCAGTTGTTGGGAAGAAGAAGCCTCGAGGACTGAGCGCAGACCTGCCCCACCAAGAGGGGGCGGGGCAGGTGGGAAAAGGGAAGAGAACGAGGGTGAAGAGAAGAACGAGCTTCAAAGAACACATCACATCAAAGGAAAACACTTGAGAACGTGGCAACCACGTTTCCTTCCGACAGCCTTCAACTGCAGTTGGCATCAATCGATGGAACGAAGGGCCTTCCCCGCACCCAAGTCGTCTCCGTCCTCCCTGTGACCCAGATCTAATCTCGGAAGGATAATAAATAAGAAATCCTTCGACGAAAATCATCATCATTGCGAGGACAAAGTAAACAAATACGTTTTCATTTCCAGCAACCAATGATTCAACATGTTCCATGTGTTCTCTCCATCCATTCTTGTCCTCTCATTCTCTTCCCTCTCATGTTTTCTCTTTACTCCTCTTTTTTCCTCTTAATTTCTCTCTCCTTGTCTTCGCCACTCGTTGCTCCCTCGTCCTTTTCGGCGATATCATTCGATTTTCATTAGAAAATTAAATTTGATTTCTTCGTATTTTTCATCTCATCTCACATCCCTCCTTTCATTTTTCCTCTTTTCCTGATAGGGATCAGCCGAAGGAGGTCAAGGGGGTTGGAAGATTATTTAATTTTCCCATCATTGAAGCGTGAATCGAGCGAAACTCGAACTAATTTCAGATTTGATTTGTAAAATTTAATTCAAAGCTCTCGTCACACATGAGTGGAGTTATTTTCGAAATCATGTTCAGAGTTTAGCTCAATAACACGATTAGCAGTTAATCATGTTCGCAGAGGGGAGAAGAAACCGTGAGGAAAGATATAAAGAGATTTTTGATTGTCCCCAGAGAAAGAGAGGAAATAATTTTTACTTTAACATTTTTTAAGGAATTGGGTCATGTCATAACTTCACAATGGATATAACTTTATATTACAATGGATATAATATTTCGTTTCTATGGACTTTGGACTATGGACAACTTCGTTACTATAACCTTTCGTCACTATGAATATAATATTTCTTCTCTAAGGATATAACCTTTCGTCACTATGGATTTAACCATACACCATTATGGATATAACCACGCTCCACAAGAGAGAAGGAGTCATCGATCGATCTCGCTTTTGTATGACAAACTTCAGTTGTCAAATCTCAACCTTCCTCAAGAAAGTTCTACTCGGCAACTTCGATGAAGATCCCTTCCTCAGACTTTTGTATATATAGCTTGTCCCTAACTTTTTGCCACCTCTCTCCCTCATATCCTGAACTTGCCCCTGAGTTCAACAACCTGTCGTCTTGCTTTGTTATTGTTGCTATTTTTGTTGTTATAGTTCTTATTATTATTGTTGTTGTTGTTATAGTTCTTGCTCTTGTTCATAATTTGTAGTTTAAAAGCTGAAAAGCTGAGCTCGCATAACATTAACATATCATTTGGGCCAATGAATGGCGAAGTTATCATTTATTCCACGTTGCAACTTGTTTCGTTTCCTCCACTCCAAACCCCACCTCGCCTTCTTCACCCCTTTATCTCTCCTTCATCTCCCCCAAACTCCTCGACCACCCCAACCTCATCGTCCAACCCGGCAATCGTTCGTCTTGCATCGTCGAAGGTTGTGGGATGAAGGCGAACGAACGAACGTGTTGGTGAAACTTTTGAACTGCACGAATCCGTCAATGGAGTAGATGAAGAAGAAGAGGAAGAAGCAACCGCCATTTATTTGCGCACACCTTCGACAGGCAGGAGGTCCCTCTGTCCCTCTTTTTACCTCCCTTCTGCCTCTGTTTTGCCTCCCTTTTGCCTCTCTTTTGCCTCTCTTTTTCCACTCTTTTACCCCTCCAACCTCCTTCAACTCTCACCCTCTGTCGGTTTCTGGCGCAGAGCGATGACAAATCGACTGAGCAGTCGAAGCTCCGACCTCCGAGGACCTGCACGACCATCGAGGCTCGACCACCCCAAGGCTCAACCTCAATCCTCCGCCTTCCCCAAAGGGAGAACACTGCCACGCCCTCTCTCTCTCTCTCTCTCCACCACAATCGACGGCCCGGCGACGTGCAGTCAGTCGTCGATTAGCTGCATGCGATTTCCATGTGAATGTTCGCACAGACTCTGTTATTTGCCCAGGAGCACACGACCGAGGGATTGAGAGGGAGAGAGGCAAAGAGTGGTAGAGGGAGAGGAACATAGGCTGGTATTACCGCGACCCACATCGCAGGCCCCTCACGTGAAAAGGTGGCAACACTGCAATTGTGTGAAATTAAGAGAAATTCGAACGGAAAAGAAACAAAAAAGACAGAAACGAAAACAAAACGCGAAATGCGGAAACGAACCGAGGTTGCGATCGTGTGTCTGCGATTGACAGGCGAGAGAGCGGCTCACGTGTGTGTGTGTGTGTGAGGGAATTGTGTGTGTGTGCGTCGTGGTTCATTTGTCAAAATAGAAATGATTCTACGAAAACTATTTCGGCAGCCATGCTGAATTATTATCCTAGTTCGCCGTTATGCAGCCAATTTAAAAGCAATCAGCAATTGTTGCATGCGACAACAACGACGAAGCAACCAACATCGGTTGGGCGCGAGTGGGCGTGGCAGAAGAGGGGATGGGGCCGAGTCAGGTGGGCGCCCGACAATCGACCGATGGGGGTTAAGGGCTGAAGGGGGCGTGGCCGCCACATGCAAGCGCACATTCTGCGGAATTGAAAAGCAATACGCAGTGGAAGCCAATAATTAGAGCCTCCAGCGGATTCGGGAAAGAAGGGAAGGGAAAGAGAGAGGGGGAGTGAAAGAGGGGGAGAATAGTTGAACTGTAATTAGTTCGGTCGGCTGGCGTGGAAACGACACAGACGACGACGACTACGACGACCTGCTGAAGGAACACGATTTCGTGGCGACATTTCTTTCATGCAAGCGCCATCTATTGAATCGAACGAGAACCGACCGAATCAAGTAGTGAGAAAGAGAGAGGGATAGCGAAAGAAAGAGAAGGTAAATAAGAGAGAATCAGTGAAAGACAGAGAGGGAGATCAAGAGCAGGAAATGTGCTCGCGGGCGCACTGAATGAAACGTTAATTTATTACAGTCCCTGACTTATGGCGAACGGAAATGACTCCGATTAATTGAATTAATTGAATTCGTTTTTGTCGCACTCTTTCGCTCTCACTTACTTTCTCTATCTCTTTCTCACTTACTCTCAATCTCCCGATTACTATCTCTCTCTCTTTCTTCCTCATCTCCTTCTCTTCCTTTGTTCAGATCTGGAGTGAAAATAATCAGCAGTAGATGGCTTCGCAGCTTCGACTTAATTGAGTCAACAGAATTTGACACGAAATTGAAAGGAAACGAACCCGATTTAAGAGTCCTTAGTGGCGATTGAAGTGATGTGAGAGAGATGGGGAGAGAGAGAAATCGGGAGATGAAGATAGGAAACGGCCGTTATAAGGAAAATTAATGCAAAAATAAAACAGAATAAGAGAACCAATTAAACAAAAAAAAAAAGAAAAAATGTATATCCGTATTAAAAAAATTATATATTTTATTCAATACCAACATTTTCTTTTTTTAATAAAATATATAAATTTTCAAACTTTTACACATAGGTACTTGTAATTTATTTTATCATGAAAAATGGTAATAAAACAAAATAAATCAAAAATTTAAATATATTTCAAATAATTCCAAATGTACAAAGAAGGTCATAGAAGTGATATGAAAAACTAAATAATCTCATTCAAAAATATGGACATCTTGGCAATAAATCATAGTTAATTAATTTTCAATATGAAAAATAGAAATTAATAAAAACAAATAAATATAATATTCAAACTGAGAATGAACAGGAAATAAACAAATCATTTGAGGTAAGTAGGGAATAAATTATGGGAATATATCGAGAAAATGTTTAATATAATGAAGAAGAATATTATAATAAAATATGTTGAGTATGATGAATTTGGTTCTGGTGTCCTACACGAACGATTCACCTCGTACAAGCAACACCTTAATTTGCGAATTTAATGTCACTCGGCATTTGACTTCAAACGGAAGTCGCTGCCCCGCCCAGTTTCGTGGTCAAGGGGGGTGGGGCGGCCAGGGGTGGCCAATCACCAGGTGTGCGTCTGCAAAGTTTTGCCTTTGTCTGGCGAGCCACGCCTCCTTGTGGGACGATCTAGCGTTGTGACTAAACACCAACTTCCGGTTGTGGAGGTAGGGGGAAGCGCAAATGCTAAACCGGAAGTTGACTGCGAAGCCACCAAAGAACAATAATAACAAAAAGAGGTAGGCGAAGAAACAATGGAGGGATGGCGAATGAAGGAACAAATGTGGAGAAGAAGAGACGAATAAGGAGGATAGAAAACTATGGATAGAAAACTAAGGAAAATGAAGAAAATAATCGGAATGCGGGAAGACGAATGTTGAAAGAGAAGGCAGAACAACAGAAAGGAGACCGCAAAATCAACGAAGCAGGAACCGACGTGATGGAAGTAGACGAAGGAGCGAAAGATAAGGACGACTGACTGGAAAGAGAAATATAGAAGGCAGAAAAGGGCAACAAGAGAGAGAGAGAAGAACAAGATGGGAGAGAAAGAAGTGAAGGTAGAGGAAGATATGGAGACACGTTGGGTGCTGAGGAGGCGAAACCACCAGGTGGAAATGGAAAACATTTCTCACATTTAAGCCAGAAAAACAATTCACAACTGATGCTGCCCCCAGATAGGCGAACAAAGACGCCTCCCACCGAACGAAGGCAGGCGGACGATCGACCGACCGACCGACAACCGCTCGTTCGTTGGGTCCGTCCGGATGAGAGGGCGGGTGGAAGGAGTCGGAATGGAGGAAGAGAAGGCTGAGAGACTAGTGAAGGTGGCCGTGACCATGGCCATGGCGAAGAAGGCAGCATTCCGTAGCGAACTTACGCAACACATAAATTATCCTAGTTAGACTAATGCGAGTCGTAAAATATCGCAAAGTAACATTTACGAAGAAGGCAACGTGAAGGTAAAGTGAAATATTTAAGGACATTTAAGGACGCCAGCCAGCCAGCCAAGCATCCCTCACTCTCTCTCATTCTCTCACTCACTCCCTCTCACTCTCTCTCACCTGCCAAAGCATTCGACGAAATTCGAATGAATCGGTTCGTGGACGAGGCTGAGGGATGTGGACAGGAAGCGAGGGTTTGGGGGCGAGTAGTTAATGGCGCCGGAAACTACGCCATGACAGCATATTTACTAGCGACCCTTCAAATGAATTCACTTGTGTGTGTGTATCCGTCGCTTTCACTCACTCTCTCTATTTTAGTTTGGGTGTGTTTTTGGTCCTTGGAGAATATTCAATATTAATACGTTGCAATGGCGGGATTTTCCATCAGGACGATGGGTGAGGAAGGAGGAGAATCGATGGTAAGGAGGGGGGTTTTGACCCCAGGGGAGTCGAAATAATCATTTGGTTCCATTGAAACCAGAACCATTGAAAGACTTCGGGTCAAACATTGATCGACATTCGACTCGATTTGAATTTCCTCGTTATTGAATTCGATGATCGTTTCCATCACCATCTCAACATCTCCCTCTCAACATCTCTCCATCTCCCTCTCAACATCTTTCCATCTCCATCAGTGTGAAATCATACATTCGACTCTCGTGAAATCGCCGTAAAACAAATGTCTCCAAGTGTTCAACATTCGAAGTGGAATATTATTTTCCCTCCTTGTAGTAGTTCTCGTATGCTTTGCATAAAGCGACAAATGTTCTCGCTCCCTCTCACTCCCACACACACAATCTCTTTCTCTTTTTCTCATGCTTTTTCAGTCTCTCTCACTCCTTCTTGCACTCACTCCTTCTCACTTAGTCACACTTGCTTCCCTCTTAGGGCCATAAAATGCCGAAGCCAGGGACGAAATTAAGCAAGAATAAAGGATAACGACGGCTGTGGCCCAGAATGAAGGGCGTGAAGCAAGGAAGAGGAGACTCCTCGGGAATCGCACATTTTTACAGCTTGTTCAAGGGACCCTGAAAGGGGGGGATGGAAGGTATGTCCTTCTGGTAGGGAATGTTCTTCCTGCTCCTGGTGGGCAAATGAAGACATTCGCAGTTCCTTCCACGTCGGTTGTAGTTCCTCGCATATTTATTTAGTTTTCCCCTCATCCTTTTCCTCGCACTTTGTTGTAAGGATTATGTGAAGCGTGTCCTTGTTTGACGCCAAATACACACATAGGATCACACATGAACAGGATCACACACGAAACACTCACACATCCTCATAGAAACACTCACACACACGATCCCTCACACTCATCGTCCTCAACAACACTCTTGTTTGACACAGAAACTCGTTGGCTTCCCGTGTCCTTCGTCCGTCTTCGCGTTGACTTTCATTGCTGTCTCCTTCACATCTTCTCTTTTTCTCT
This sequence comes from Coelopa frigida, assembly GCA_017309665.1. Lineage (NCBI taxonomy): Eukaryota > Metazoa > Arthropoda > Insecta > Diptera > Coelopidae > Coelopa > Coelopa frigida. The sequence continues at coordinate 27,778,266 of CM029562.1, forward strand.
CATTCCGTTTTTTGTTGTTGTTGTTGTTGTAGTGTGAATTTTTAGCTCCTTTCTCATGGGTTCCTCGGGGTGCTCCATCGACTTCCTGGCGCGTCGCTTGATGTCCTCGCTGGATGTCGCAGCACATGTCCCTACATTAGGCAGCCCAGCCCAGGCCAGGCCAGGCCGGCGTCGTTGGAACAGTGGGACAAATCGGCCATCGCAAAGCCATCGGGAGGGATTCTCTTGCAAAAACCTCCATCTCCCTCCAGAGAGAAATCGAGTAGTTGGAGTTTCTTCGCTCTCGGGCCACGCCCTCTTGTCCTTGCCACTCATTTCGTGGGCCGTGACATTAGGCCAGGATGCTGCGAGGTGGCGCACTTGTGGCCCTCGTTCTTTCGTCCTTCGTCTTTTTACTTCCTTCGTCCTTCTGCTTCCTTGGTCCTTCCACTTCCTTCATCGTTTTTCCATCCTTTTTGCTTCGCTTCTACTTCGAGAGGATCGTTGAAGAAGACATTTATTCGAATGTTGTTTTTGTCGCTCTCCGTTTTCGTTGCTATTTTAGTCCTTAGTGGTATTAGTGTCATTGTTTTTGTAATCGTTATTATAGTTGTTGTTGATATGGTTGTTATTGTTGTAGTTTGTGTTATTTTTGTTGTTGTCCTAGTAACAAAAGCGCAGTGAAACATGCGGCGAAATTTGCATAATCCTCGATGCAAATGAGAGCGAATTGAATACAGCTTAGTGGTGAGTGTGAGTGTGTGTGTGTGAGTCGATTGTGGTGTGGGTTGTGGTGTGGGTTGTGGTGAGTAGCGGTGGCGAGTGTGGTGAATAGGCGATATCGTCATCTTCCTCTCTCTTTTCCTCCCTCCCACACTCACTCATTATTCTCTTCAAGGAAAAGAATGCCTCTGAAAATCTTTTGAAAATAATTTGAGTGTTGTTTTTCAAATTGTTTTTATTATATTTTCTTTGAAGAATTTCCTCATTTGCTTTGGGATTTGACTCCACAACTCCACCTTAAGAACTCGGCCCCTCCACCTCAAGGACTCGGGCCCCAGGAGATCACCTCGAAGGCGATCGGCTTCAGGCTCCACGCATCGACGTTGTTGCTGCTCAAAGTCCGCAGCGGCTTCACCAAGTTCGCCGATTTCTGCCAAAAGAGATTTCACAACAATTGATTTAAAAACAAATTTCAATCATACTCACCATCGTTGCCTCGACCAAAGGCGCGAAATCTGGACTCCGGAGCGAGGCGTAGAACGAGGCGAAGGATGCGTTGCGTGCTCGCTTCTCGTCGATCATCTGAACGTAGCGGGCGCGTGGCAGATGTTGCAGAAGCTCCTCAACAAACGAGACGAAACTGCGCAACGACTGCGGACGACGATTGGTCTGAACGACGCCGGTGTCGCTTCTGACGTCATCATCGTCGGGCAGCAGCTCGAAACGGAGCGGCAGACGATTCGTCGCCAGCGCCATCTTCAGCTGCCACCGGGTCCAGTCGACAATTTCGTTCGATGATGTTGACGATGATTCCACCTCCTCCTTCTGCTCCTCAACTGTCTCCAGCAAATGCAGAAATTCGAGGACTTCGACGACCTCGGGCAGACTCTGGACCTCCTGCATCAATTGGCGGAAGGCAGAGCTGCGCAGATACTGCAGAGCCTTGCGAAAGTTTCCATCGAGAACGTAATGCTTGGCCACCAGCTCGTCCACGGTGGCCTTGGGGATCAGGTCCAGAAAGTCCTTCAACTCATCGACGATCGTTGGCGACAGACGGCGTGGTGGCGGAGCTGTTGTTGATGTAGTTATTGGAATTGTTGTCGTTGTTCTGATGAAAGCCGCTGTCGTTGTTGTGGAAGCGATCGCCACAAGCGCCAGAGTCCAACACACGAGGTGCGTCGACAGCATTTTTGACGTCACGAAGAGAGGTTGGAGCGAACGGAGAGGATGGAGGAAGCGATCGATAAAAACTGACTAATATAGAATAATCGATAGGAAGAGAACGATTTTAAGCTAATGAAAGAGATCCAATGAATGAAAGCGAATGAAACAGTTCTAATGATAGGAAATGAACTATAGGAAGTAAATCATAAGAAACGAACGTCAGTAAGCAAATTATAGAAAGTGAACTATAGTAAATTGAAAATGAAAGCGACTGATAGAGATCAATAGTCAAAATCGATCGAGTAAACAAATAAAAATAAACCCCGATGAAGCTTGAATGAAACCTCGAACGACCTCTGATCAGCACGGGCCAGCGAAGACTGCGGACAGCGCCGTTTCCTTATCATCTTCAGAGCTCACGAGTCTCAAGATGACATGTTGTGAGAGATAGAGTGGTTTTGTATTGGTTGAATTGTTTCTGTATTCGTTTATGTGTCTCCGCATTATTTTATGTGTGTCTGTCTTCGTTTATGAAACTGTTTGTTTATCAAAGTGTGCAATCGTGAATAGTTTTTTTTTCACTGGGTCAAAGAAATCATTGTTTTGTTTACGTTAAAGTACGATCTGCAATGTCGGCGGATGATTTTGCTGATTTGTAAATATATTCGAAGAAGAAACAATTTGCAAATAAATTTGAAGAAGAAATAATAATAATTTCAATTGGTTGAGATAAATAGTAGGATAGTTTAATTTAGATTAAACTATAATTAAACAAAACTATAAATCACTATTTTTTCTTAAGATTTTGCCTTCAGGTGTTACCTTGAAATATTTCTATTTAATCAAGGCCAAATGTAAAAATATTTGCATTTCCTTATTATTAGGGAAACAAATAAAGAGAAAAAAGGTCCAAGTAGTAAAAAAAAATGCATCTGATTCTGGTTTCTGGCAGTCAGAGATAAGGGATATTAGAAACCTTATATGAGATAAGATGTAAATTCTCGTGAGCCGTTTCTGCTGATAAGAAACATTTTATTTCTCTGAGAAGAGAGAAGTTACACATGAGAAGAGAGTAACCTCTCTGTCTATCTCTCACCCTTATCGCACTTCACTCAAGAGATGCAATACACTGAAAAAACTTTTTAGTAATGATTTTGAAGATTTTCGAAATATTTTTCTGAAACTAAAAAAATCTAAAAAAATATGGAAACGAAAATATGGAGGAGGAAAACTCCACACAAAAGAGTTGAAAGTGCAAAATCGAACCACAATGGAAATTGTTTCATAAATTATTGCTGCGACCATTTCGAATTCAATTTTCTGGTTTCCCCCAGGGTGAGTTTTTAATATTTTTTTGCTGTCTCCATCCGAATTTCTTTTTAAACATTTCCATTTATATTTTTGCACTTTGATTTTGATTTTATTCCCATTTACATTTTTTTAATTTTTTTTTTTTATTTGTCATTTAGTTTTGAATGTCGGTTTTAGACTGTGAATTGTTTTGCCCACAGCTTCAATATTTCACCCCCAATCTTCCTCTCTCACTCGCACCATCTCTCCCTCTCCCTCTGGCATGTTGTCGCCCTCTCGTTCACGCTCGCGATCGCTTCGTAAATCATTCAATGAACTGCGCCGTGACAGTCGACATTATTTGTTAATAAACTTTTGCAATTGTCAATAGACTTCAACTCCATGTTGCTGTCATTGTAATTGTTGCTGTTAATATTTTTGTTGTTGTTACTATTTCTGTTATTGCTACTGTTCAGTGGCTCTCATTGTAGTTGTTGTTTTAGTTGTTGTAAGTCTTGCATTTGCATCGGACACGAAACAAAATTCGATGCTTCGCCACGAAAATCTAATAAAATTCAAAATCGACTCTAAATTCCCATTGGCAGCAAAAACAACTCCAGTGAAAAAGAAGGAGAAGAGTGGAAAAAAAGGCGAAAATTGGCACAAAACTCGTCATAAATTTATTCACCAATTTATGGGCGGTTGGTGGGCGTAGAATTGGAGGCAGAGAAAGAGCTGCCGATCAGAAAATATAATAAAATGTCGGTTTTGTGTTTCATGTTTTTTGTTTGGTTTCCACAATTTTTCTGAAACTCAATTTGCATTTTATTTTCTACAACAACAATATAGGTAGCAACAACAACGACATTGGTAGCAACTATTTCGACAACAGCAAAAATATCTACTTCGATTCTCCACAAAAACAAAATGGCCTCGAACTATGATTTAGGCAGTCTCTCACCACAATTCCAGCGATATTTAATTAAAAATCATCGAGTGGACGACGCCTTAACCTTCGATTGGCCTGAGGGAGCTCAAGTTTTGATCAAAATATTTCATAAAAAAAAAATAAACATCGAAAAAAACACGGAAAAATTAATGAAAAAAACTTGGAAAAAACATTTTTATGTCGACATATTTTGACAATATTTGGGTTCGAATGGAATGGGAAAAAGAGAAAGAAGGAACGAGAGAGAGCGGGAAGGAGAGGGGGATATGTATGAATTAATGACACACTAGTCAAAAACAAAAACTAAAAGAGAGAGAGAGAAAGGTCGACGAGAGAAAAGTGCGAAAAACAAAATGACATCAAATGCAATTCTATATTTAAATGAAATGAAAATTTGTGAAACGAGCAGTCGAACCACAACAACAACAATAGTTACCAGAGCAACAACAACAACACTAGTCACAACGACAAGAACAAAATTAGTCACAACAACAACAATAACAACAACAACTTGATCCACAACAACCAAAAAAAATAAAAAATAAAAATACAAAAACTCAACGCATAGAACGAGAGATGAAAAAAGTTTTTCCATTTTCATTTGAATTGAATTTTCAAATTTTTTCACACATCGACACGGTCTCATTTCCGGTAGAGCAGACGGATGGAGTGAGGGAGAGGGAGCGAGAGAGATGTGTATGTGTGTGTGCGTGTGAAGTGTCAAGCGATGCGTATGTGAGTGTGTGTGTGAAACACATCCATCAGCATATAAATTGCTTCGTTTTGAATTTCCTTGCGTTCACCATTCTCCCCTCTCTCTCACTCTTTCTCACTCTCTCTCTGTCTCTCGCTCACTTTCTCACGTTGTCCTTCCTGTTCTCTCTGTCCCTCTCTCTGGATCTCTCTTGTTTTCTGTCTCTCTTTATTCTGATCCTTCACCTCTTTTTGTCATCCTGCTTCTCTATGGTTCCGAGTGTTATTGTCGTAGTTGTTTTTGTAATTGTTGTTGTTATTTCTGATGTTTTTTGTACTTTTGACAGTGGCCCAAAAAATGGCCTCCAGCCTAAATGACAACTTTTTGCTGCCCCTCAACGACTCGCATTTGCATTTCGCTTAACCCTCTGACACCCATCGTTCCCTCAATGACCAATAGCCGTAACCATGACATGTCTTCCCTTTGTCTTTGGTTTGTGTCATTCCTTGTTCTTCGTGCTTCGTTCTTTTAATGCTTTTCTACTCTGTCTCACTTTCTTCATCTTTCTCTTTTACGGTTTTAATTGTTTTTTTTGACTTATTTACTTTCTTCCTTTTGCTAGATTTTTTACTCTATCTCCTTCTTTCAATCGTCATTATTCCTATATCCGGTGTTTTTGGCCTCTTCAAACGTCACGTGTTTCGTACCCGGGGGCTGCAAAAAATCATCATTCCATCTCCGGATCCTTTTTTCTAAACCTTTTCACCCGCGTCCATCACCACCTTTTCTCACAGTCAGAGTTCTAATTCATTTTCCCTTCTCGTTTTCGATTCGACCGGCGACGATGCAGGATTCGGTGGAGGAGACGATGGAGTGGTTTATAAAGGAAACCATGAAAAGGTCGATGGAGGGTTTCATGCAGAGGACGACGTCGAGCTCGAATTCTCCAATTCCATCAAATTTCTGCCGATGACTTTTGCATTCAAATGTCCGATGCCCGATGGACGTCTTTTTCGCTTTGGTCCTTCCAGCTCCCTCCAGTCATTCGTAGCCCATGCCCACCTGTTCCTGTGTCTATTGAGAGAGAGAGTGGGAGAGAGCGAAGGGTGTGAGACAGAGAGAAAAATAAAGGTGAGAAATTAGGGAGTCGGTCGTGTGGGTCTCGTTGCCCTCGGCAGCAATTTGCCGAACTTTTCACACCTCGGCATAAAGTTTTACGATAACAAGCGATCGACTCCTCGGTTGCTCAATTCGCATCGACCATCGTTGAGACCACGCCCTCGTCCCTTCCGCCTCACTCCCACCTCATCCTCGTCAAATGCAATTGGAGGAGGCGGCGGAGTTTGAAACGATTGCTGCCAACGTCCAAAATATGCAAAATGCCCTCGAAATGGCCGCCGGAAGAAGAATGTTTTCTTTCCTGTTTCCGCTAATATTTTTTCTATTTTTTTATTATTTTTTTAGGGTCTCTAGTTATTTTTTTCTCTGCAGGATTTTATTTTGCAACAGGATTCTATTTCGCATCGTCTTCTCCTTCTCCGCCTACAATCGATGGAGAATTGATTTCATCACAAATGTCGCTTCCTCGAAGAGATTCTTCCGAAGGTCCTTCGATCATGTTGTCATCGGTCGATGGGGTTCGCTGCTGATGGGGTGGGTTGCTAATGACCAAAGGCATGTTTGACGAGAGCAACCATCACCAGGACATCGTGAAGTCTCTCTCATTTATTCTATAAAATTCCTGCGAATGGAAAGTCGAGTGGTCTTCAGACTTTAAAACTTCGAAACAACGTACTTAGAACTTTAAAAACTTTAAGAAAGCCAAAAAAGGACTCTGCCGCGCCCTCTCGACATACACAGCACTGAAGAAGGTGGAGAAGAGCCGAAGAAGGTGGAGAAGAATCGAAGAAGGTGGAGAAGAACCGAAGAAGAAGGAGAAGAGACCAAAAAAATACGCCAAAGAGACTCGCAAAGGCAGAGCCCAACGAAACGACGACGAGGGAAGGAAAAACAAATAAAACGGCATGAAAAGTAAAATAAACTTCCGATGCAGGTCCTGCCATCGACTCAGGAATAGAAGAAGAAGAAGGAGGAGGAGTTGGGGATCCTGTGAAGTTTCATGATGGAGAAGAGGGGGAGGTTTGGTCGAGGGGGTCGAAGAAAAGTCGATTTGGAAAAGTCGATAAAAATACGCGTGACTCGTTTGTCGTTTGTCGGCTGCCGTCGGTTGTCGACCCAGATGCGGGCGGAGGCCACGAAGCACGCGGGTCTTGGCCAAAGTTTTCGCCGACGACTTCAAAGAGCCTTCCGCGAAAAAGCAGAGGGAGAAATTAAGGATGTAGAATGAGGGGAGAAGGGGGTGGAGGAGAAAGAGGAGGAGTGGAAGGAGTCGGCATGCATCACATGTCGGCTGGGTTTTATTAAACGGAAGCTGAATCCGAGAAGTGAAAGACACATAGGACCAAGTGGAAGAAGTTAAAAGGGGATCGACGAGAGAGAGAGAGAGAACAAAGGGGCCAAAGGCAAATAAGAGGGCCAAGAAGAAATCAAAAAATCCAAAAAGCAAATGAAGAATCAAGGAACAGAGAAAAAGAGAAATAAAAGGAGAAGGGCAGGAAAGGAGAAGAAAAAGGTCCAACCGAGAGAGAGAACGAAAGGCACAAAAGTAGAAAGAAATACGAAAGTCGAGCAACTTCTCGATGAAACTTCCCAAAGGATGCTCATAAAACACGAGTTTCGCCGGCGGCATTGACCCCACTCCTCGTTATCGTTCTCCTCATCCGTCTCCTCTTTCTTCTCATCCTCCATCTTCTCAATCTCGACCTCCACCTCGGCCTCCTCTGGTAAATCAAGACTTTTCTAAATTCCCTCTGAACCCGAGGACCAGTTACTAATTATACTGGCAATTAGAATAGTAATGAGAATAATCCTGTTTGTGAATCTGAGAAGAAAAGAAAAAATATGTGAAGCAAAGTAAAAATATCTGAAGAAAAGACAAAAAATATGTTTTTCACATTTTAATAGATAAGTTTCTCTCCTATTATGTTTTGTTTTTCTTATTTGTTTTCTATCTTTGTTTGTGTTTATTTATTGCTAGAAAAGGATTTGTGTGTGAGAGGATTTTCCTCTCATTCTTTCTCTCCTTCCATCTTTCATTCTCCTTCCTTTTCCTTCATTCGCACTGGATATTCTTCTCGGCCTCTGGTTCTAGGTTTTCAGACTTGAGCTGCTTGTTATTGTGCTAATGTTGTTGTAGCTGTTATTTTTGTTTGTTGTTGTTATTATTATGTTCATTGTTGTTGTTCGCATTATTGATTGTTCTTGTTAATATTTCAATTGCTTATATTTGTAGTTTTTTCCGTTGTTGTTATTTCATTTATTGTTGTTCTCGCATTTATTCTATTTGTTGTTCTTCTTGAATGGTCATTTGTAGAGATTTTCTATAGAAACCTAATTTTATTGTTGCTGCAATTGTACTTATTATTCTATTATGATTGTTACATTGTTATTGTTGTTCGGCCTAGAGTAGTTTTTTTATTATTGTAAAATATTGTAAATTTTCAACAACAATTTATTATGATATTTACAATGATTACTAGAATAAAGGTAACAACAACTGGAAAAATAGTATTTTTTCAGGCACAATTTAATTAGAAAAAATCACTTTGGAAGACAATTATAATAAAAAATATATTTTAAAAAATTCGAGAATTCAGCATTGAAAATTGCAACACTAAATACTTCAGTGAGCAAAAAGTTCAATTGAAGATATAAATTTAAAAAAAATTTAAGGATAAAGAACCACTTCTTCTATAAAAAAAAAAACAATAAAATAATAATCTCTTCTACAAACAACAACCACAACAAAAAAACTACAAAACCAATAAATACAACAACAACACAGTTTGACGTCATCATTGCTGCTCCGACCCTTAGAAGCCTCCCAGGAAGAAATAAGCCTTGAGCGAATCGACGATCCTTGTTATGTAGATTCCGTTGTTGTGGAGCGTGAAGATCAGGTTACGAAGCGGCACCGAGTTCTGCATGAAGTAGAAAAAGTAGAAAGAGACAGAGATATACATCAATAAAGATAGACCATAAGAGTATGAGCGAGATGGAAAATATGAAAATTTAACTGAGGGACTGAAATGATTAAAATACGAGCCCCATTTAATTGGAAGAGGAAGTAAATCCCTGACATTAGAGAGGCAATAATATCCCCATCTCCTTCTCCGCCCACTCTTTCTCACCTCACCATTCCCCTCTCTTTCCATCCCCCATCCCTCTCAGCTCCATCCCATTTCCTCCTTCGCTCCATTTATTGCTCGTGCCCTGCGTTTTGGAGATTTTCGTCACGTTCTCCTCAATTGCCAATTAGAAAAAATTCCCTCCGAAAAATTCTTTCTCCTTCTGAAATATTCCTCAAAAATGCCACGCCCACTCCCTTTCGCCTCCATCCTCATCGCTCTCAACGCTTCCGCCGGAAACCGCCGAGTGACGGAAACGGAAGCCGAGGCTGATTTGTAAACAGAGGTGGGAATTGAAATAAAAAGTCAGCCAGGGAAAGAGGAGAGAGAGAGAAACAATATGACCCGGGAAGAGGAGAGAAAAAACAGGAAAATGAGTGGCACCTGGAGGTAGTCGAGTGAGAGTGAAACAACACAACAATAAATACAACAACCAGAGTGGGCGGAGATGAAGGTGGAATAAAAAATTTCACTCACGTCCACGGCTCGACATTCAAATTTCGAAAGGGACCTCGAGTGCTCTTTTGATGGCCTCCCTTTGACGCCACGCCCCCGCCCTTCGATGAAGGCGGAACTTTCTTGAGCGTTAACTTCGAGCTGAAAGCGATAACCGTACTTTGGACCCTTCCACAGAATCGACCGAAGACCGCGGTCCATGGGATGGAGTGAGAACGAAGAAGAGAGAATGGTGTGAAAAGGGGCCGAGGTCCATTCGGTTGGTTCATCGAGGTGTTGGGGATTTTTTTATTTTTCTTGTTTGGGGTTTCGTCACGCTTCTCTTTGGAATTTTCGCAATTTTTGTTTCAGTTTTGCACACACGCTTCACACCAATACAACCAAACTCACCTCCATGTTGCGCAAAATACGCGCAAAGTCCGGGCTGCTGACGTTGTCGACGAGTCGCGCGAACCTTTCGTCCGAATCGAGCTTGTCGAAGAACGTCGACAGAATCTGATCCTGCGGCAATATGTCCAGGACGCTGTCCACCAGCCCGTGGAGACCGTTCAGACTCTGCTCCGCCTCACCCTCGGTCGTGGTCGTCGTTGCTGGAGCTGGCGATGAGGACGCGACTTTTTCGATGGCTGGAACGAGGCAAGGGAGAGAGAGAGTTAGGACAGAGTTAGTTAAAGAAGGACAGAGTTAGTTATAGACAGAGTTAGGTAGATAGTAGGAGAGTGAGAGAGACTGTAATAGAGTGAACGAGACAGTAAGAGAGTGCGAAAGAGACACAGTCGAAGTGGAAGTTATCGGCGTGAAAAGCTGATTCGATTTAGAATTCGCTTTGAAATCGTAGAACTTTCAATTGATTCTCCATGGAGGGGGCAAAAGTCTCCTCACCTCGGCCTCCATCGCTGTCTCTGTCTCCTGGCGACGTCGACGATTTGTGAAAATTGCGAGAGAAAAATGAGGGACCTTCTCGGAAACAGAGGAAACAGGGGTGCAACCTATGGGTTGGCCTCTGAGTGATCCTTAAATTAAAGTTCTCCGAAAATTTCCATCCTTCCTCGATGGAGAAACCTTTAACCCAAGACCTTCAGCCTCCTCAGACAAATCGAGATGGATGAGGGTGGCCTTAAGGACCTCTCACAGGACGTGGAGTCACCGAAAAACACCTGATATTTCGCAGGACTCTCTCTCTCTCTCTCATTTTCTCGAAGGCTGCGCCGCCCTCCAGACGAACGAGTCCGATTTTAATATGATTTAAAATTTATTGAGTGAGCCGGGGGGAGTGCGGAGAAGGGTGAGAAGAAGGAGAAAAGGACATAGCACAAAGGTCCTTTATTAAACGGACACTCGCACGCTTCCGGCACAATGAAGTTGGAATTTTTCCGCACTAAGCCGTCATCTGCCGGACGGAGCCGAAGCTGGCCGAAAGGGAGGACGGCATGCAAAGAGTTTTGACCCAGACGCAGGCCTTCGACGGTTGCCGGGCGTCGAGGTCTTGGGTCTCCGAGTCCTGGCGGTCGCTGCGGATTTCATTTGAATTATGTTCAGTGTCATGGTTCATATACATGAGTGTCTGCATGCCTCACACACACACACAAGCGCCTCGTTTTACACGCATATTCACCTCTCGCCAACCTCTGGCCGTATCAGTGGGAGTGAGAGGGCGTTCGAATGAGACCGTGTGTGAGCGAGAGGGAACGACATGTACACCGTTGTCCCGGCTGACATACGAGCCTGACCTGAATTAATAAACTACAGCCGAAGGGCCGAGCTGAGCGTGGAAAGAGACAAAAAATATATGTGGAAAAAAGTAATCATGACGAAGAGGAACAAATTGAATATGTGATAAAGTATGCAGACGAATTGGGGTGGGAAGAAGCAGTAAAAGAGAAGGAGAAAAGGGTATAAATAGTCTGAGGAAAAGTAAATCGAGTAGAGAAAGAGAGAGAGAGAGAGAGAAAGAGAAAATGAGACTTAAGAAAGAGGAAGCAACAGATGGGGAACAGAAGAATTATAGAGAGAAGGAGGTGAAATAGTATAAGGAAAGGTAGGAAATATAAGGCAGCTGACAATGAGCTAGAGTTCCATGGAATGTGAGAGAGATAGTCCGATAGAGAAGGAGATGAAAGGGAGGAATGCGAAAGCAGAACAAGGAACAGAGAGAGAGATAGTCAATATATGGACAGACGGTCATCTGCAGCAAACACGGAAGCAGAGGATTATTTATTTTTATTTATTTGATTGCTTAAGTTTCGAAACTGAATGCAAAGCATGTTAAAGGAACAGGAGTGATAGAAATAGAGGAAGAGAGAGGAACAGAAAGGGGGAGAGAGAGAAGAAGAGAGGGATACAAAAGTCGATGGATATGGAGAAGCGACTTCGGTGAATGACAAATAATATTTTTTTCACAATATTTACACAAATTTGTCTACTACACTTCTTCAAGGTCGATTTCAGAAAAGTCAAATTCGACTCCAGAAGACCCAAATTCAGAAAATGCAAATTCGATTCAGAAACTCGAAATCGATTGTAGAAACTCGAAATTCGATTACAGAAAACCCAAATTCGATTTGAGAAAAGGCAAATTCAATCTCAGAAATCCCAAATTCGATTTCAGAAAAGTAAAGTTCGATTTCAAATAAGGTAAATTCGATAAAAGTCAAATTCGATTTTACAAAATAAGTTATAAAAACTTCAGAAACCACTTTTTAGAATTATAGTTTTTTCTCTCCATCCCACTCTTTAACTCACCACTGTCGCGCTCTCCCAGGCTGCTGCCTTGGATGGAGTTCACGCCGATCGCGTTCGTTTGGCCCGAGGACGACGACATCGCCGTCTTCGCCATCAATACCGTCGCCTCCGTCACCGACTCCGCTTCAGCGGCGCCCTTGGTGAGGTTCGTCAGACTCTGCAGGAACCCGAGAACGTCGAGGCCGCTGGCGCGCAGGAAACGCAAGAAGGCGGCCATTTCGGGAACGTCGACGATGCGCTGTCGCAACTCGACGAAGTCACGCCCACTCAGATAGGCGTAGGCGCGCTGGACCTCGGGATCGCGGCGATAATATTTGCCGGCGATCGTCTTCACCTCGTCGGCTGGGATGAGGGCGACGAAGGGCCGCATGTCGAGGGCTGGCGGCGGGGCGATTGTGGAACCGGACGACGATAAATTTTCATTTCGCGATTCGGGGTCGTACTCCTCCCACACCACATCGTCATCGTCGTCGTCCTCTTCACAAGACGTGGATGTGGTTTCCGTGGCCAACGAATCAATTTGATGAACGCCTCGATGGTGATGATGAGGATTTTGTGCTGGTGATTGTTGTTGATGGTCATGATGTTGTTGTTCTTTTTCTTGTTGTAATGTGGTCGTCGGTTTCCTGGATGTCAGAAAAATCAAATCGTCCGACGCGCCCGCCGACGTGTCCAGCACGGATTCATTATCGACGCCTCCATCGAAGCCTCCGCCTCCACCGCCCTCATCACCCACTGTGACGTGCGTCGACGCAGCCGTGGCGCTGACGCCACTCGACGACGTTCGCATCACCTGCTCCACCAGGACCCCATCGTTGGGCAGCGGTCCGGACTGGGCGGACTCCAGAGCGCTGGCGACGCACACGAGCAAGAGGCAGAGACGCGATGTCGGTCCCGTCATCGTTCGAATGTCGCGGCTGTTGTTTGTTTTTTGTAGGTGGTTTTTTCTCCTCCTGCAAGGATCCTTCTCTCACTCTAGTTCTTCAAACACTGGCCCTTCTCACTCTTCTTCTTCTAACTCTGACCCTCGCTCTCTCTCTTTCACTTTTCGCGGACGTCCGATTATCGCTCTCAGTCGCTCGCTCGTTCAGTTTTTTCACTTTGGCTCGACCACAGCCCTCGATGGACGTCGCGTTACTGGACGACGACGTGGATCCGGAGATGTGAACGGCTGGAGCTGCGACTGACTGGGGCTGCGAACGATTGAGGCTTGGACCCGTGGATCAACAGAGGAGGTGGGGGCGGAAGGTGGAGACCTGTGGAGAGTTCAGTGTGACCGACGAACGACGACGACCGACGATGACCGGCGTTGCAGATAATTCAATTAGGCCTCCTGATCGATGAAGTGCTGGGAGATGGGGAAAGAGAGGGAGAGATTAAGAAATATAGAGAGCAAGGGAAATTAAGAAAGATGGAGAGAGAGAGAGGGAGATCGAGATTAAGGGATGGAGATGAAGAGGGAGGGAAAGGGGGGGGAGGGAGATGGAGGAAAAGACTGAGTGGGTCGCAATTTTGTCGACGTTTGTGGTGCAATTTCGTTTCCCAAGACCGAAGCTCGAACCGAGATTCACGAAAGCGAAAGTCACATCGAGGTGTGGGAGTGAGAGAGAGATAAATAGGGAGACAGAGTGAGAGAGAGAGTGATAGAGAGGGAGGGAAGGGTAGAGAGGAAAAGTGAAGTACAGAGAGAGAGGGAGAGAGAGACACCAATGTTTCTGACATTCGACATTATCGGAAGCGGCTGAGGCGCTGATCATTTTCAATTGAATAATTGAAGTGACGACGACTCAAGTCAAACGATGTCGTCTTGAGGGCTTCCTACTTGAGTTTCCTGGTTTCCATCGGGATTTGCGCAATGCACCGAGGCTGTACCGAGCGAGGTTCCCAAAGGTCGATAAATTCCTCATCGAATTGAAAACATCTCGCCCCTCGTGTTGACTATTGCATTTCGCTGAGATTCACAGAGTTTTCTCAGATATAAAATCTGACAATTCCTCAATTCGATTCGTGCTTCTCACTTTTTCAACCCACTTCAATTCGTCTCGCCGCTCGTGTTGATTTTTCTTCTCTCGTCCTTTTCGTCCTCCCTGGTGTCCCATCTGGGTCCTGGCCGTGGTCATAAATTCCACGGCGCGGTTAATTAAAAACTCCTCAATGTCTAATTAAACACCGGCGACTAAGACTAAGTAGACGTCTCGAAGTCTGGTATCGTGCTCTCTCCTTCACTCACTCTGTCTCACTCACTCTCTCGAGTGATGCCAATGGAATGGAACAACTTAAGGAACCGTGATTAAAGTTTCGAAAACTGTCGAAACCCGTATCCTTTTTTTTAGCCATCGCTCTCTCTCACACTTAGACGGCTCTGTTTGTTTCGTCTCAGGATGTTGCCATCTATGTCGTTGTCTCTGTCGGTGTCGCACGTCTCTCTCTATCTCTCTCTTTGTGTCGCTCTCGCTCGTTGGTGGTTGGCGCTAACGAACTTCCGCACAAGAAGTGCTTTAAAATTAATTTCACTTTGTTGCCAAATACTTTGCATAGTTGCAGGCTTTTCTTCTTCATCTCTCGGGCTCCAGCCAAACGTTGTCTCCCTCTCGCACACACATACACCCAGGCATACTCACACACCCAGACACACACACACATATAGTGCGAACCCACGATGAGCCCCCGCTGTCCTGCTCTAATGCCACTTCGGCAAACAAAATGCATAACTCAAAATTTTGCGAGTTCCAAAAAGAAGAGAAACAGAAGACGAAGATCGAGAAGAGAGAGAGAGAGAGGAGAGATATTTGGGGGGAGTGTTGGGAGAAGAACGAGATAAATGGGGAGGAGACGGAGAGAAATAGGGAAGAGAAGGAGAGGGTTGTGGGAAGGATGGGAGGGGGTAAACGCAGCAGCCTCCGAGGGAGTGGCAAAGTGAACATGACAGCTTGTGGAATGTTGTGATGTTAGACATGGCTCCAGGAGGAAGAGAAAATATGCTGCTGAAGGGACAGAGTTGGGAGAAATAGAGGGCGAGAGGGAGAAATAGTAGAAGAGAGACTGAGTGAGAATAGTAGGAGAAAGAGAAAAAGTGATCCTGGAAGCAACCACAACATAGACTCCCAGAAAGAGTTATAGAGCGAGAGAGAGTGGGGAACATGAAGAGCGAACTGAGGTGAGTGAGATGCGAAGAGAAATGGGTGTGGTACAGAGAATGAGAGAGAAAGAGCAGGAAAGAGAGAAAAAGGGAGCAGAAAAGGAACAAAAAGGGAGAATGGCAAAGGGAGAAGTGCGTTCGTAATTAACTTAAGACCAGAGCAAAGTCTCCGTCCTCGCAGCGACACCTGCGCCACGACCGATTTGTGAACTAGACGATCGTAATTCTTTCTCGCTGCATACTTCAATGCGACGGAACGACCACAAGGAACCGACGGAAACCGTTTAGCATTATAGAGATGGGCGGGACGGATGGTGTTCCAAAGAGTGTGGTAAAGGGTGAGACGAAGAATGAGGTAAACGATAAGGCGAAGGGAGCAAGGGCGATGAGGGCATGAAGACTTGGTGGAAGAGTTCCAGATAAATGTGAGAGTGAGTTCGTGAAGACGATATATGAGGAAATGTGCCTGGAGGGGAATTTCGAAATACTCTATGCGAACAACGAAATATGTGGGAGGATCGACGAGAAAAAGATGAAATTACAGAATTAATGAATGCTCTAAAAATTAAAGTTCAAAATTAAAAAAAAAGTAAGAAAAGAGACAAAGATATGAAAAAATAAACCTTTTAAAATTTGAACATTTATGTGTATTAAAATTCGGTAAACAACATTTGGTAAAAGAATCAGTAGAAACATTTTGTAAACAAAATTCAGTTAAAAATATGTAAGAAAAGGTCAAAAAATTTTAAAAAATTGTTAGAAAAAATCTAAAAAAAATGCTGTACAAAAACTTCTATACAAAAAATACTATAAGAAATATTTAAAACTAAATATGAAAACAATTTTTTTTTATAGAAAGAAATTCAAAACATACTTTTAGGCACATCAGCTGACTTTCT
Organism: Coelopa frigida; assembly: GCA_017309665.1. NCBI lineage: Eukaryota > Metazoa > Arthropoda > Insecta > Diptera > Coelopidae > Coelopa > Coelopa frigida. The sequence continues at coordinate 27,794,548 of CM029562.1, forward strand.
GACCTCATTGTTTCGGTGAAGGAAACATAAAAATTCATAGCTTCCGAAACAAGTTGTGCCCGGCAGGAAGAAGATCCTGCCCATCCTTGCCACGTCCCTCCATCCTTCATCTCACTCTTGCTTGTCGCTTGCGGCTCGTCTCGTCGCTCGTGCGGAGAAATTGTTTTTCTTGCCAACTGGTTGAAAGTGTCGCCATGAGTTTGGAACCGCAGTTTAACAACAAAAAGACCAGCGTTAAGAACAATAATAAAATAGACAACAACAACATAACGAATAACAGCAGGAACAACAAACATTTCGGTGAGTTTAATTTTGTGCGAACTTAAGCGAAAACATTACCGCAAATTAGCAAAAGTTTTCGCACCCGAAAAGGCCATAAATTATGTTGTTACTGTTGTTATTGTTATTGTTGTTGCTGTTGTTGCTGTTGTTGTTGTTATAGTCATTGTTGGCAAGATTTTTGTTTTTCCCAAATTCATCGAGACCAGATCCCAACCGAAGACAACCCCAACAAACCCCCCATTAGGTCCACTCGAGACGAAGAGCATTAAGGGTTGAAATTAATTTATCGGCTTTCCATGCTGACGCCTGCAAATTCTCCACACAATTGTTGGTGCTAAAAGTATGTTGTTGTTGCTTTTGTGCACCACCTTTGACCACCTCTTCCCTCTCTTTCATTCCAGATATCTCTTTCTTCTCCGTTCGAAGCGATTCAATCGCAAGCCTCAAGGTGTATTTTTGGAGTTTTCCGAATCGATATTTGAGCATCAAATGAACACAAGACACATCAATTAGAATAGATTTATTCTATCTCATCCTCTCTCTTCCTTTCTCTATTATTTCTCTCTCTCTCTCTCTCTTTGGCGTACATAAATCCTACGACTTCTTATCTGAGAAATGAAAGCCCCGCGGGCGAAGCGATTCACTTGCATAATTTCAAACTCCACATGTTTGAGGCTATACCAATAATAATCGCAAGAATTATAACGATAATAATTAACATAAATAAAATAACAAGAATAAAGCAACATTAATAATGCAACAAGCATAATGCAGATGAGCTAGAGCGACGATCTTAGTTATTCCGACCAATTTTTCTGAAACGCCAGCCATTTGAAAATTTCATGTGAATTTGGAAAAATCGAAATTTTGAAACTTTAGGGGGTCTATCTCCATTTTGAAACTTTAGGGGGTCTATCTCCACGCGTTTGGCTTCTAGTGCCTTTTGAAGTTTGCAAGCCGGTTGTGGGCCTCCCAGATGGACTAGAAAAATAATAATAATAATAATAATAAATATTTTTATTATTATAATAAAAATAAAATAACAAGAAAAAAGTAACATTAATAATGCAACAAGAATATTACAGCATTAATAATAGCAACAATAATTAAGGAGAATATGAAATAATGAAACCAGAACTACAATAGTAAAACAAGAAATAAGTTGCATAACAATAATAAAACAAGAATAACACAACTCCAACAATAATAAAATAATAACAATAACAATAATACAACAACAATAACAATAATATAACAACAATAACAATAATACAACAACAATAACAATAATACAACAAGTACTTTAACTACATTCAGTCCGATAATAACAATAATTCGAATGAGTGTGAGTACGACAAATGAAACATAACTTCCAGCTGCTGAAATAATACATACACAAAAACAGATACAGAAACTCATACACACCCAATGCACAGTCACACTCTTCTTCTCTCTCTCCCCCATTCTCAGTCACCCACTTCCGTTCACGCTCATCTGCAAACATAACGATAATCATAAATCACTATAAGAAATCAGATCCGTTCAGTGCGACAGAGACAGCAACACAGCGACCAAGACACCAGCAAGAACTTACGAGACTCAAATACAAACACACATAAATACACACACAGATAGACACTAGTACAGATTCACCGATACACACGTACGCTGTGATACACAAATTAACAAACACTTAATATGTCATGCTCGCCATCCGTCCGTCCGTCCGTCCGTCCATTCGGCCACCCATCAGTCCCTCTCACCATCCTCTCAACGGTCTGTCTTCCCGATCGTCTGTCTGTCCATCCGTTCGACTTCCAACTGTCTGTCTTTTTGTCTGTTCGTCTGACCTTTCCTCAGTCCATAAGTCTCTCCGTCTGTCCATATCTTTCCCTTCGCCATCTCCGTTCGTCTATCTCTCTATCAATCGCTCCCTGTCTGTCTGTTCTGTTCTCTCTCTCTGCCTGTCTGTCGCCTTCCCCGCTGTCAGCCAATTGTCCAGGCAACCTCGGCCCCAGCTGCGAGGGAGGCAGACAAACGGACGGACGGACAGATAGATAGAGAGACAACAGAAGGAGGCGACAGACGGTGGAGCCAGACAATCGCAGTGGGCGGCCGACGAGCGCTTAATCGCCATTCCGACCACCACACCATATCGGCTCGCATCGCGTTGTCTTGTTCCGACTCGTCTCCCCTCTCTCTCTCTCTCTCTCTCTCTCTCTCTCTGACTCTCTATCTCTCTTCCCCACTCCGACCCTAATGGACCACTTGACACATTTCCGCATGTTTAAATCAATATTGCGCTCTCAGCATGCGAGTCCAACTGGCAGACTAGGAGAAACAGACGGGAAGCAGAGGGAGATACGGAGCTTGTGAAGAGGGAGGGAGATGGGAAGCTTTTGGAGATGAAGATGGGCAGCTTATGCAGAGGGAGATAGGGAGATTATGGGTAGGTAGATGGTCTCGTGTGTGTCTGAGAGTGAAATGTCGATTAAGGGATTCTTTTGAAAAAAAACAAAGTTTATCATTTCCATTACCGATATTTATCGATTTTGGTTTTTCTCTTTTCCTTAATTTTCGATTATTTAATTTTCTATTTCTTAATTTTTCATTCTCTATTTGTAAACCCCTTAAATTTCCATTCCTTGATTTAATTTTAATTTAATTTTTCATTCCTTAATTTTCTATTCCTTAATTTTCCATTTCTTAATTGTCCGTTCTTTAATTTATATTCCTTAATTTTTCATTTCTTTCATCCTTCGTTAACATATGTATATTCAACAATCAATTTTATCACGATTCAATCCAAATTCATTCGTATATTTCCGTCTGTTCGCTACCCATGCATTCCCAAGTCCATCTATCCATCCATTCATCCTTTCAACTATCTCTTCCCATGTTACAGAAGCTTCTGCATCTCTTCTCTATCTCCCTGTCCATCGAAATGTCTGTCTGACCATGTGTCTATTTACCAATCGATCGAACTATCTGCGGTGTCCATCTCTGATATCTATCAATGGCCTCATCGATGGCATCCATCATCAACGATAGGTATCGATGGTAACTGCTCTGTCTGTCCATCCGTCCGTCCGTCCATCCATTCGACTGTCTGTCGGTATGGCGGTTCAAATATCAGTTTATCTGCCGGGCAGCCCTCGGATGAACAGTTATAGTTATTATAATGTCAATTTTCATTCCATTATTTCGCTCTCGTGTCATTCAGTGACAATGGGAATGTTAGTAATATTATTGTTTATTTGTTTGTGTGATATGATTTATGGGCGTGTGTGATTTATTGTTCGCCGCTGGCAAGTGACCAACAACAATTGCTCCCTACGAAACCCCATCTTTGCTCCCCTAATTCGTTTCAAGTACTTCAGACAATTGGTGTATTTGTGTGATACAAGATCGAGCTTATCACGTGTGGGTGAGGTGAGGGGAGTGGCGGAGGAGAGGTTGCCAGTGGAGGTCAAGCGCTTGTCGTGAGCCAGACGCGAGAGCGCAACAATTGGAAACGTGTGGAGACCGCGTCTGATTTCGCAACAACCAGATAATTGTAACTACAATATTTAGAAAATATTAAAAAAAAATTTTTAAATAATGACTATAGAAAACGTTCCTCTAATTTTTTTAAAATTGCCTTAAAATCCATAAAAAAAATTTGTCTTCCAAATTTTCTTAAAAATAAAATTTTGAAATATAATAATTTTGAACTTTTCTTATTCACATTCGCATTTCACATTTTTTCAAAAAATTTGAATTTTTAATTTTTTCTTTTTACTGTTTAATTGTTTAAAAATGTTCTCAATTTATTTTTATTTTGTAAAACAGAATTTATAAAACTTCCTTTTAATATTTGAAACCAATTTCGTTAGCTTCTTCTTATTTTTCATGCTAAACTTGTTGATTGTGAATTATTGCTCGTGAGAACACATAAAGAAAAAAATCGCTAAATATTTTACTTTATGTATTTGTTGTTGCTGCTGTTGTTATAATATCGTTGGTCAACATGAGGGAAACGACCATCAACAAGGGCCGCGGGTCGTCGCCTGCTCGCACAAGACCAAACAGAAGCCGTCGAGCCCTGCGATGTTGCCACGCCCCCCTCCCCGCTACCACCCACCGCCGAAGGGTTCGTCGCGCTCAAGCGGCGCGTTAACCCGATTTTGACACGTTTGGCAAATATTTGAACACGTTCTCCCGGCGTCGCGGCGATCGAGGACGCGGATGACGACGGACAGATGGAGGGAGGGACCAACAGACGGAAGGCTGGAAGGAAGGACAGACCAACGGCATGTAGGACAAGGACGGCGAGACGATGAATGGCGAAGAAAGGACGACAAGTCGCGAACGACATCGTCATGGGTCGAAAGACATCAGCGAATGGAACCGTCAGACACCATGAGCATGAACTTCATGGACTTCCGCTTCCGGTCTTGAGGACTACGATCGCTCTCGCTCTCTCTCGATGATGTACGATGATATTTTCATTAGCCTGCAAACTTGACCGTGCATTTCCGCCACGCCACAGGATTCTATCCTTGGAGCTGCTTCTGGCGGACAGTGCGAGAGGAAGGAGAGAAGGTTGAGGTCTTTCAAATCACGCATTTCTCCCTCCAGAAGTCTTCCAGACCGACTGCTCGTGACCTAAATTACTTAGTTATGTTATATGATTTTGTAGTTATATATTTTATATGCTTTTATATCATATTTATATTTTTGATTTGTTATATTTTTTTATGCAAAATATTTTATATATTTACTTGTTTCATATTTTATATGTTAGCATTTTGTGTTTTTATTTTGATTTGAGGTATTTTGTCTTTGTATTGATTTTATTTTTAAATTATTAGATTTTTATATTATTTTATTTTTATATAATTTTAGTTTTGTATTTTTATATTTAATTATTTTTTTTTTTAATTTTATAATATTTTATTTTTGTAATATTTTAGTTCTGTATAATTTAATTTTTGTATTATTTTATTCTTGTATTATGTTTTTTTTTGTATTATTCTATTTTTGTATTAATTAATTTTTGTCTTATTTTATTATTGTATTATTTTATTTTTATATGGTTAAATTTTTGTATTATTTGTCTTCCATATCATTTTATTTTTGTATTTTTTTGTTGTATAATTTTTTTTTAAATAATTTATTTTACTATTGTTTTATTTTTATATTATTTTATTTTTGTATTATTTTCATTTTATATTACTCTATTTTCATATCATTTATAATTTGTTTCATGGGTATGAGCTATTCTTATTTATGTCATTTATTTATAATATTTCTCTCAGTGTTTCTCTTTTAATTATATTTTATTTACTCTTCATTGTTTTCCGTTTGTTCTTTATTTCAATTACGATTTCGGCGAACAAATTAGCCGGCGGGGTTCCCAGGAAGCTCTCCCTTTGACCCCGTCCACAACCCCGCCCCCCACCATCGCATGTTATTCGCGAGATTTCGTGTTTATGAACTTTTCTCCCTCGCACATTGTTTGTTGTAATTTTTATCCACGAATTATTCGCCGGATACATGCGATTAGCTTGAGAATTATTTAAGATTATTTCCATCGCACACAACACGATATCGTATCGCATCGTATGGTGTTGTATCGTGTTGTTTGGCCATTCCACTATTAGCACTATTTCCTCGCTCTTCTTTTTCACTTTTCCTCTTCTTTCCTCTTCTTCATCTCCATTTCATTCTTGTTGTTATTGCTTCTTAGTATTATTGTCGTATTGTTGTTTCTATTGTTATCCTAGTTATAATTGTTGTGAGTATTATTTTTGATGCAGTACATGTTGGTTTTTGTTGTGGTTTTTGTTGCTGTTATTTGGTGTTGTTGTTTTAATTGTGTTATTAATTTTCTCTTTGAATGGGATCCCACAATTTGTTCCACTGATTTTCACGCTCAACAAGTCAATACCAAAGTCGACTTTTGGCTCTATTTTTGGATTTCTCATTTATATTCAGGGTAGTTATTATATTAAAGGAAGATTGGGACTGAAATAAAATAGTAGAAAATTATTTGGAATCTCTAAGCACGGATCTAAGGAGAATAATAATTCAATCTATTCACTCTATGACTAAATTCAAGAGATTATAATCTAAGTATAAAAATATTCTAAGACCAAAAGATCTAAAGTTTTAAGAGAATGTTGGAATTAAAAAATCAACGTAATTTATAACATGTTTTGAATCGTGAATCTCTTTAAAACCTCTATTTACATGGAAGACTATTCATTCTATTGTAATACTAACTCGTGAACATCTCTCCATCCTGGTTCCATGGAAGACGGAACATACTTTCAAGCTATTAATAGATGGGGTGAGATCTATTCCTTCGTGGACGCCGGGTAACTTCGACAATTAGATGCACTCGAGTAAATCGGAGGCCACCCTTTCGGATGATATCGCTTGACATATGTTAAACGCCCCGAAGATGGCGGCAGCGAATGAAGACGAAAGAAAGAAACACAATTATTTATTATCTGCGAACGTTGTTGCAATAACTGCACCCTGGAGACCATCCGTCCATGAGGTGGAGATATCAAAGGGACGAAGGAACCAAAGATGGAAGTATGAGATGAAGGTAGAAAGGAGTTCAGAGGGTTAAGGCGTATCAGTCGAACGATTTGGTTGTCAAAAAGTTTCCACCGTTCTTTTCCCTAAGGTTCTTTTCTTTTTTCTATCTAGCTCCAACTCTCTCTGTTTCTCTCCCCGTCTCTCGATGGAGCGCAAATGAATGGAATTATATTTTTAAAAGTAAAGTTCACGAAAAGAAAACCCCAAAGTTTCGTCCCGGATTGACTTCCGGAGAGGACGGCAACGACGCCGACGAGCAACAGTTGCCGCCACCGAGATTCAAATGGAGTCGACGAAGGCACCCCGAGCCCACTGCCACGCCTTCGAGCCCACGCCCTTTGCCGTGTTAATGCCCAACAAATGTGCGTTCGCCGAGAAAATGTGATCCCAGGGGTGCCATATTTTAGCCGAAGTATATCAATATCAATAAATTACAACAAAGTTAAGATGGCGCAGCTGCTGCGGCGTCGTTCCTTTGACGCCGTGAAGTCCTTTTGCGCCATCGTCTGCTTCTCGTCGTCGTCGTTCTCCTCCTTCTCGTTGACGTCCTTTTACTCTTCGTCCTTCTATTCCACGTCCTCGGTTACTGCGTGGCGTCATCCTGCGGAAGATTCTGCTTAAAGCGCGGAACCAAATCAGATACCAGACGATCGGAGGGGTCGATGGAATCGCATGGACTGTGTCTGAAAAGTGCTGAGACCCAAGGGTTTGTTCGCGAGGTGATTGAGGTCGGAACATCAGGTACATTTATATACATAGTATAAGGAGATGGAGTCAACTTTCCGGCTTCAAATTCTCTTGGGGGAAAACAGGTCAGGTCTAGGCTGGAGCAAAAATCTTCGAATTCACTCCTTGCTTGTAAAATCTTGATTTTGATCGCACAAAAGGAAAACGTAAAAAGGAACTTGTTTCTTAATTGCTTTTCCACTGCACCCTGAAGGGGGAGCTGAGAGAGAGACAGAGTAAAGAGAGAGCTAGAGAGAAAGGATTAAATCCAACCTCGTGGAGACCTGCGAATGTCAGCGAGGTTCAGGAATATTAAAACCCATAAATTTCCGGAATGGAAAAAAACAAAAAAAAAAAACAGTAACAATAATAATAACAACAACGGCTCTAACAACAACAACAACGTCAGTTACAACAACAACGACAGTTAAAACAACAAGGACAATAACAAAAACTACTGCAGGACATTGAAAAAAATCCCAACTTATTGGTTTCTTGTTAGAATTTCAGAACCATTGTTGTTGTTAGAATTTATGTTGTTGTGGTTTTTGTTGTAGGTTATGATGTTGTTGTAATTTTGTTGTTTTTGTAATTTGTGCTGTTGTTGTAATTTGTGTTGTTGTTGTTGCAACCCTCATTCATCGCACGACAAATGCAACAGCGACAAAAAACTCTCCACTAAATGCAATAAGGTTCATTTTTGTTGCTCTCTGTCTCTCTCTCGGTCTGTCTCGTTCTCTCTTTGTCCATCTCCTGGTTTTCTTCTGGTTGTTGTTATTTGTTGAGAGATGTTGGTTGTTGTTGGAATTGTTGTTTATTGTATTTGTTTTTGTTTTCTGTTGTTTTTGTCCAAGCCAACGATATGACCAGAGAAATTGCCATGGAACTCTCATGGGAACATGCGGTGTAATTGATTAATGGTCGTGTGTTTTTACTCTCCGCAGGGATGTGGAGACATGACGAGAACACAAACAACAACAACAACAGCAATATATGAAAAACAACAATATATGCAACAAGAATAAGTACAACAAAAAATTTTGAGAACAAAAAACTTAAACAAATCGTTGTAAAATTCAACATTGATTCTCCAAGTCAAGTCAGTGGAACGAAATCACAAAAATCTATGTAGACAGAAATTGGAGACTTTTACTAAGGTCTCATGGAAGTATTTTGGAGAAATCAAGAAGCATTTAATTCATTCCCCTTCTCATTGTTTGGCTTTTAATCGACCTCTTCTTCTCGTTTCTCCGTCGCTTCGTCATTTCGCCCCACGGTCATAAAAATAACAGCGAGCTCTCCAAATTGATTTGGGGTCTTTGGTGTTCTTATTGTTATTTTTTGTTGTTGTGTCCTTGCTATTTTTGTTGCCGTTGTTGTTCTTGTTGTTGCTGTCGCTCCGACCGAGGTCCGGTCGTGAAAAATCAGCGTCATTCAAACGACGACGAGGACGACGTCGGTGGCGCATTTATTTTATTTCTGGCACGAGTCGCGACCCTTGACCCTGCCCTCGTCGTCGGCCCCGAAGGACATGAAGGACATCTGCTGATGCAGCACCGGCAGCAACAGCAACAACAAAGCGTCACAGGGGTCACACGGGTCACGAGGACGATGTGGTGGAGGGTTGCGAGGTCAATGGAGGGGAGGGGTGAGAGAACGACGGAGAGGAGGAAGTTTGGTCGTTGGATCGACGGAGGCACAGGTTGTTATTTTTTCTTTTCTTTTTTTTTTTTTTCTATTTTACGAGGACGCAATCGGCTTGACTTTCGTCCGAAGCCAAATAGTTCGATGCATTATTGATGCTTCATCAGTGTTCGAGGTGATGGACGATGACGGCAAAGGCGACGGGTGCTCGGGGAGAGGGTAAAAATGACACAGGGTTGGTTCAACAGGGAGGAGGAGGGGTGTAAGTAAAAAATAGAACAAAATGTATCAAAGTGATTTGAAGGGAGTGAATGGGAGGGAGAGCTTAAAAATCACTCAAAAGGGAAGAGAAGAATGTGGTGAGAAGGGAAATGAGGCGGGAAGAAATGAATGAAATAAAAAATAGAAGGAAAAGCAAAAGAGGGTTGGAAAACATCACAAGGGAGAATGCAACAGGAATAAGATGTGAAGAACAAAGATGATATCATAATATCTAAATATCCTTTAAAAGCAAATAATAGGATAATCATTAAACTGCAAAATTCCGCATCAGTCTTTTATTGGATCAAAAGTGAAGAACACAAGACATGAAGAGTGAAGAAAGCACGAAACGAGAATGACAAAAGTGCAGAAAGGGAGAGTGGATCACCCAGAATATTTTCTAAATCGCGAACACGCCCCCACAGCACATTCGTGCACCACCCTCGTCGCTGAGAATTCACTTCGTTGGATGTGGATCAGAAGCTGTCATGTGGTGCATTGCGAGGCAGCCACGAACGTCGAATGATCAGAATTCGAGGGATGAAGATGACAACAGGATGATGAAGATGACGTCAATGACGATGACGACGATGTTGACAACAACGACGGTGACGATGAGCAGCATCCGTCATAACTTCCAATCTGATCGGCGAATGATGAAAATTTACCGATGACAAAAATTTACGGCCGATGAAATTTTACCGACGATGGTACCGAGGGCACAAAAATTACAGGGAGAAGTCGGGTAATTGAATCGGCAGCCGGCGAGCGTTTCGAGCCCTGTGTTTATTTACTGCCGAGGGCCCGCCCCATGGCCGAGGACAATACAGAGGTCCATAAATAACAACAAGAACCCCTGGTCCGCCTCGCCTCCGCCCTTTTCTGCCACGCCCATCCCACTCTCCAACTGTCGGGCAATAAAATTTATATCGCCGCATCGCATTTTCAATTTTCGGCTTCAGCTTTGGCCGCTTTGGTCCTTGCGCCATGGTCCTTGTGCCTTGCTTCTTCTTCCTTCTGCCATTCTTGTTCTTCCTTGTACCATCGGATGTGTCGAGAAAAAATGCAGCTAAAAAACGCTTTGGCTGCTTTCATTTTTCTCGAGGTGGGGCGCAGAGAGGAACGAAGAAGACGGAGAAGAAACAGTGGACACTTGCCGGAAAGATATATGTTTGCATGTATTTGTACATATTGTATTCACTGGACTTCCAGCCCAGGCATTCGTCGGGAATGTCCGGGATGCTTGTGCTGGAATTTTTCGCCGTCAGTGCCAAGATATGGAGATCCTCACGGGAGGGTGATGAGGGAAGTTAATGGAGGTCCCTTTGTCCTTTTCATATTCAAAACTATTAACTTTAACTGGACCCCAGACCCATTAAGCTTAAGCTTTTGGCCATGATGGAAACTAAAAACCTTTAAATGTATTCTTTATTTAATGCAAACAAAAATCGTCTTTATTTATTTCTTTATTCTTTATTTTATCCGAATGGTGGACATTTTTTGTTACAACTGTTTTTTGTCCCGCATTTTTTGGCAACTGAAACCGTTTTCTCGCATTGTTGAAGCCTGGCATTTAACAATTTTCTCTCTGTTTTTATTGTGTGTTGGGCTCGTTTTTTTTTAGATAAAATAAATACCCCTTGGCTAAAATAGCTACAAAATGTCCTCGAAATATATGCGAAACATTTTTGCGCCGAGAGACAGCGACATTTGTTAACTAGCCGTTGACAGATTGTCGAAATGCAGTTCATAAAAATGTTGGCAATTTGCGAATGAAATTTTCACAATTGCGAAATTTCGCTCTAAAATTCCAATTATCACACATTTTATTGCATAAATACAGAGGTAGCCAAAGGTAGAGCGAGTGTGAGACAGAGAGAGAGAGAGAAAAGAAAATATAATAAAATTGTAAAAATTGTAGGCGACATCATAATTTATTCAGTGATGGAATAATACATGAATTTCTAAACAGTCGAATTTTTTGAGAATTCTAGAAATACTTAATCAAATTTAGTATATCAAATTATTGATGAAAAAATACATCTTTGATTGAAAAAAATATTTCTTGATAAAAAAATTGTTGTCAAAAAAAATTCTTGATAAAAAAATGTGTCTGAAAAATATTCATTGACAAAAAAAATTATTTATACAAAGTTCTTTGTTCACTAAAGCAAAGTTCTTAGTTCTTCGTATTTATGAAAAAAAATTATTAATGAAGCCAAAATACTAGATCAAAAAAATACTTGAAAAATTATAGAACTACTTCGACGATTCTTTAAAGGATATTAATTTATTCCATTAAAAACATTGATAGATATCCGAAAAAAAACCCTCAATTGACCCGATTTTCGCTTCATGGTCTTGTCGTCCTTGAGGTCACGCTTCGCCTCCGACATCAAAGACCAAACTTTTCCACTTATCTGAGAGTAATCTAAATCTAGAGCCTTCAATGTTCGTCCTCTCCTTCTAACTGCCTTCCCCATCCCTTTCGGCCGAACGCCTCCCATCGAGGCTGAGAAATGAGAAACACTTGACACTACATCATCATAAATTGACGCGCCTTCAACGTCGATGTCACTTTCTCAGTCAACCACGGCCCCTTTCCTCAACCTCTATCTCTCTCTCTCTCTCTTCACCATCGTTCTAGAAGCATAAAAAAATATCTTCAAGACATCGAGTTAGAAACGAAGACGACGTCGACTGAGAATTGAAGACGACTACGAAGAGGAAAAAGAGGAAAATCAACTGAGAAAAGCGCTTGCCATAAAAATTTATTCAAAATTCAATTTGGAGGATTTTCCATTTTCCAACGGAGAGGTTCGCCTTTTCGCGCCTCGACACGATTCGACTCGACTTGACTTTGGTTTAGTCGCCTCCGCCCACCACGCCTTCATCAGCCTTGCTTCGATCTCAAAGGATTCTTCGCAGCAGGCCGAGTGACAACAACAGGAGGAAGTTGAAGTGATGCAAAGGAAGAGAAAGAATGAGAAGGGATGAGAAAGAAGGAATGGAAAAGAAAGAGGGAAGGATAAGAGGTAGATGAAAGGGACGAAAAATATACGCAGCAACAACGTTGCCAACTACGTTGAGACCGAGACTCGCGACTCGTCGTCGCCTTCTTCGTCTACACAGGCCAAATGTCTTTAGACATTAGCAACAAAAACAACAACAACTACGATAATAATAATAGAGTAAGGTTCATATTGTTGTTGTTGTTATTGTTGCTGTTGTGCACCATAAAAATCAAAATCAACGGCCTGATGTCACACGATGGCATCCGCGTCAAACGCCCGTCAACCAGGTCGAGGCCTCGCCTCATCTCGTCTTGACTTGGCTTGACTTCTTTCTTAACGGTACCGCAACAGCGTTCGTCGTTCGTTCGTATTTTCCTTCATTCACTCACTTCCTCCTCCACACGCACAAATGAACCCCAAACGAACCCCAACCCTCATCAACATCCTTCGTCCCTTCCCCTTCTCATCGTCCTTCACTCCAACGTCTTTAATGTCCTTGCAGATTAGAGAAGTTGACGAGGAAAAATGCGCGTCCGCCCCTCGCGACCCGGCGGCGAACGCTTTAAGACGCAGCAGCTTGCGTTGCTTTCACGGACCTCAACAAGGACGACGACGAGGACTGGTGGTTCTTCTCCTCAACCCTCACCCTCGTTGTGTTTCCTTTGTCGCTGATAATCTTCTGCAATTGATAAGGTGTGAAGAGTTTTCAAATTTATTTCACTTTCAGTTTCTCCCCATCCTCTGGAGCACTCGCTTTTTTTTGCTCTACTTTATTTTTTTTCTTCTCTTTCTCTTTCTTTCCCTCTCTTTCGCACCCTTCTATATCCCTCACGATCTCTCTCTCTCGCTCTGTTGCCTCTCACCGGTCGTCGTATCGAGCACGTTTGTCCTTAACTCAATTTTCCAGTCTATAGAGAAATCGTCGTCGTCGTCATCGTGTTCCCTTATCTCAGATTCTCATTTCTCTCGCTTTGTTGCTGAGATTGCTTTTCGTCCACCTCCCCGGCCCCAGTCCCGGCCAGGACTCCATCGTAAACAACAACAACCAGAGGGAACCAAACCCACCTCCACCCAACCCCATGAGTGGCATTTTCGTCAATATTTAAAAAACGTCACCGTGGAGGAGGCAGTGAAGAAAGAGAAGTAGAATGAGGAGAAGAAGGAGGAGAGGAGGAAGGAAAGGAGATGAAGGAAAAGTAGTTGGAGGAGTTCGGGTATAACGAAAAGAAAACATTCCTCACACCTTGAAACAATTTTCGGCTTCGTCCTGATTCTGGTCCTGCCGTGCATCGATTTGCTTTGATGTTTGACGAGGTGTTTTCGGAGGTTTTTGATGTTTTCTCCAACCCCCCAACCGCCGTCGTCTTCGCCACCTTCCCTTGGCCATGATTTCCTTTCCCTCGTCAGGATTTTCTTCCTTTCGTCAGGATTCGATTCCTTCGCTTCCTCATGGTCTTGGTCCTGTTCGTTGTGGTCCTTCATCTCTGTTGTCATTTCTTGTTTCTGCTTTTTTCTTTTTTTTTTCAATTTACATTCAAAATGAAATTTAATACATTTTCCACTCCATGCATTTTCCGGCCACGGTGTGTTTTCTTTTGAGTGAAAATCGCTTTGAATCCGAATTAGGAAAACACGTAAATTAACTTTGAAAAGAAAAGTGGGAGAAGGATAGGGAAAGAGAGTGAAGGTGAGAGCGGAAGAGTGAGAGAGAGACGGAGAGAGAGAGAGAGAAGAAAAGAGAGATGGAAAGAAGACCATAGAGGTTTTGTTGCTTTGGTAACAAAGACTATTTGGGAGAGAAAAAGTTTGCGAGAAATTCGAGAAGCAAAGAAATGAAGACGTGGAGAGAGAAAAAGAGAAAGGGAAAAATAGAGAGAGAGAGGGAGAGAAATAGAGGGAGGGGTAGAAATAGAGAGAGGGAGAGAAATAGAGAGAGGGAGGGAAATAGTGAGAGGGAGAAAAACACTCCAAGTATTTAGAATCATGTTCAAAATTTTTTTTACTTATTTTTTTTAAACGTATTTAATTTTTAAGCGTTTTTTTAAATAATCAACATCCTGAACCATTCTCTTTGATGGCCTCAGATTAATCATTAATTAATTTGAGACACGTGGTGGATAGAGAGAGAGAGAGTGTGTGACAGAGAAAGGGAGAGATCATTTCACCCACTCGAATAATTAAACTCATGTTCATTCCTCACTGAAGGGTCTTGAGATTTCAATAAAATTCCATTAGATTCCAATTGAGCTGTCGATGGGGAGGAAAAACGAACGAACGAAAGAATATCCAAAAAATGTCTGACAATGATTCAATTGTTCCAACATGTTACAAATCCTGATTATCCTGCTCATGGTATCCTTTATTTCCCATCGCTTTGATGTCAATCAGGCGTGCGGTCATGTGGCTGATGGGAGGCGGAGGTCGACCCCGCCCCATTTCCTATCGATTTGCCTCGTTATGTGACGGAGTTTGAACAGAAAAAAATCTCTATTCACGACGAAGTAACATATTGAAATCCGTTCGAGAGTCCTTCGCACAGACTCACGGCAAGTGGAATTAAGTGAGATGGAGAGAGAAGAGTGATGTAGAGAGAAGGGTGAGGGAGAGAGAAGGGTGTGGGAGAGAGAAGGAAAAGAGAGATCGAAAGAGGAAAAAGGGGAGCGAGTCAAACCGACGCATGTGAATCCCAGACAACCGACAAAGAGGGAAAGTTTCATGCGCTCGCTCACATTAACATGGTTGTAATTACGCAACAACAAAAACGACAATGATGACGACAACAATATCGTCGACAACAAAATCGACAAATGCAATAATAACAACAAACAACAAAGGTCTATGGCAACCAATTCAACAAAGTCCAATGTCCAGATTTGAAGGGCACTGAGTGCCATTGACACTGAATTCAATTTCCAATTATCTCTCGAGTCATCTCGATCGGATTTGAGTTTTTTTCACCTCATTCCTTCTTTCTCTCACTCTTTCTCCACAACTCCCTCACTAAAGCCCTCCCCCTCTCTCCCTCTCCCCAAACATCCACTCAAACTCAAGCTCACAACAGCATGCAGTGAATTTTTTCGCATCGCCCATTGGAGCCATCACCCGGAATTAACCCTTTCGTACGCAAGAAGGAATTCCAATTCGAATCGCAGAAACGGCCAGAGTTGCCACCTGCAGGGTGGTGGAGACGAATTCGAATTTTGAAAGCAATCGAATCCAAGTGTTAAACTAAGGTTCAATTTAAGTTCTTTCAATACACAAGACGATTGTCGTTCAACATCGATTGGAAATCATCCAGCTTGCGAATCTCCGCGATTCGTGGCTCTGGCAACTCTGGAATGGATTGCTTAGCAGGCGGTCGTGCATAAGCGGAAATTAAATTAAAATCGAGTGCATTCAAATGCCGCACTTAAGCCGCATTTAAAACACGTGTCGGGCAGGGGCAACAACAACAAACAAGAAACAACAGAAGCAATAAGGAAAATAACAACAAAAGCAACAGCAACAATTGTGAGGAGCATCCCTGGTCAATCGAACCCAGGGCGCCCTCTAGTGAACAAAACCAGCAAACGCTGTGAAATGTCAGCGAAAAAGGGTTGCCGAGCTGAGTTGAAAAGGAATTCCAATTTACTTTGTGTAATTAACACACACACACAAGCGAACGCACACAACCAGACTAATCCGAAGGTGAGTTGGCCTCTGAGTGTGGGTCTGTATGCGTGTAGATGTGTATGCGTGTGTATGCGTTTAGTCGAAATAATCAATGGGTTTACAGCAGCCTCTTCATCCTATCAATCGAACCAAGAAAGTAAAAAAATAACTCCAAACATTTTTTCACTCCACCTATTATTTTTTCAATTCACCTATTATTTTTCGACTCCTTCCTTCATTTTTTCACTCCACCTATTATTTTTCGACTCCTTCCTTCTATCATTTTTTCACTCCTATCCTATCTTCACTTTTTCTGTTTCCTTCTCCTCCTTTTTTCGAATGCTTTTCCTGGCTTTCCAAGCGAAATCAATTTGTGCCGATTTGTTGTTGTTCTTATTGTTGTTGTTATTGTTGTTGATATTGTTGTTGTTCTTGTTATTATTGTTGCTATTGCAGTTGCCACTGTAACCACACACTCATACATTCGTAGGCATAAAAGCAATTCGAAGCCGCAGAAAGAGCTTTGATCACCAAAAGTTATTATCAATTTTTTCGCTCCATGGCCCGTGCAATCGCTATTTTGCCCCGGCCTCCGTTTGCATTCGCCGTGCATCCTTTGTGCATCCCTTCAGCTCCATCTCCCACCCTTCAACCCTCACCACAAAACCCACACCACAAAACCCACACCACAACCCCAACACCCTTGTTATCCTCCATCTCTTTTCGAATCGTTCTGTCGTTGGTTCGTTTGGCCCGATCGTTTGCAGTCTTTTGTGCAATTGACGTGTTCTTAATTACCAACTTCTGAAGCTGTCGCCTTTTCAACAATATCAGCAATATTCAAATACAGACAGCAGAATCGCCTTCGAAATGCTGAGAAAGACGAAATTTCAAATGTTTCAGGGCCGAGAATTTCTGTGATAATTGCATAAATCGCCCTTCATGACCATCCAGAAACTAGTTCTTAAAACTAGTATCATAGAAGATTTCAATTTCATTTCATTCTCAAATATTTCTAATTCAAAAAGTTTATTTATTTACAAAATTTAGAATTACAATATTATTATTTAAACTAGTTGTTAACATAAATAATAACAATGGCAGGTGATCATGATTATATAAATAGTATGTAAACAAATCAAAAATTAAGCGACTTTTTTTATAATAATAGATAATAAATTTATAAAAACTTTTAAAGGATTTAAGAGTTATTTTATTAAATTTAATTAAATTAAATGAGTAATGAAAAACAATTAAATTAAATACAATTAAATTAAAAATATATAGTTAATAAATAAAAAAATCAGAATGTTGAAAAATCTATTTCATAATATTTAATTGAATAAAATTGAATAAAGTTAGGAAACGATAGTATTGAATATAATTAAAAATTCAGAAAGTTTAAAATGCTTTTCTTTACAATTTAATAATTATTTAATTATATTAATTATATATAAAACAAAAATTAAATAAACGATTTTTGAACTTTGGAGGATATAGGCCATTTAGGTTTTATAAGTTTCCTATAGACACGTATATGGAAATAGTGAACAGATTTTGTGGAATAAAATAAGGAACTCATGAGAACTGAGGGGTGTAAAGGGTGCGATGTGAAGAGAAAGCGAGATGAAAATAATGAGAGACACGAAGATTATTGTGACTAAATTGGATGACTTGCGGTTGATCTTTGTGTAGGTGTACGAGTGTTGAATAAAGGATGCTGCTTCTGAAGGACAGATCGTAAGTGTGCGGGACGAGCCGTCAAGCGAGGTCATCGAGGTGAGGAGATTACATTTTTAATCATTTGCAAATGCTGCCACTGACACAAATCAAATTCGAGTCAACAAATATTTGTTTATGAAATTTAATTGTAAAACAAGGCACAACATACCACACCTTCCGTGCCGTGTTCCATTGACTGCAATAATAATAAAAACGAGGATTACAACAACAACAACAAAAAGGACAACAACAAAGATAATAACAACAAAATGAGTGAGGTGAGCTCGCTAAATAGTCCCGCGTGCCCGCAGAATCTGTCAAATGCAAAAATAACTGCAAATTCGAATTTGCATTTTTAATTTATTTGCGCTATGCGGCAGACGCCTCAGGATGAGGGTGACACCATGAGGTGGAAGGACAGAGAGAGAAAGAGAGAGAGAGTAGTGGAGGGGTCAGAATGGGGTTCTGGTCACCCGAGGGAAAACTGCATCTGAATGTGCAACGACAACGACGACGAGTGCTCGAACAATTGTTGCTAATTTCTATTGTTTGCAATTGTGTGTTGTTTGTTTCCGGATTCTCCCATCTCCCTCTCTCTCTCTGTGTGTGTATTTCACCTATTCCTCTATCTCGCTTGCTCATATACTCTCTCTATCTCTCTCATTCCCTTTGTCTCCTTCTCGCTCTCATTCACCCGCGGCCAAAATGTCAAACAGCAGAATTATGCACGCCATTTTGAGCTACGATAACATTTTAAACACTCGCGACCCGCATCTGAACCTCTCCCTTCTTGACCCTCACTCCATCTCACTCACTCTTTTTATACCTCTCTCCACTTTTCCCTCCCTCTCTCCCTGTCTCTCCCAACCCTCTCTCTCTCGCACCTTTCGCCCGCCAGCCTCATTTATTCATGGAACAAAATCTCTGCTCTAATGCGCAAATAATTGTGAATTTCATTATTGTTGCTATTTCTATTGTCGATTCGAGTAGTTGCGCTATTGTTGTTGTTGTTACTATTGTTGTTGCTTGTGGACATCATTAAACGAGGTCGCTACAAAATAGCGCCTCAGGTTCTTCAAACTGCGGGACCTCGCTTCTCTCGACCCACGAACTTTCCGCCGAAAAACAATTCGATTCAACTTTGAAAATCCTTGGGCGTCGATTTGTTTTAGAGTTGTGCGAGAGAGAAGGAGATAGTGAGAGATGGAGGGGAGATAGAGTGAAGGGGAGATGGGGGAAAAAGTTCGATAAATTATAATTGAAAATTTGATTTACACTTCATCGGTAAACACGACGAAAGTAGGTCAAGAGGTGAATCGAAACCGAACAGAACCGATTCTATGCAGGAGGAGGAGGAGGAGGAAGATCGATCTCGAGATTGAAGGAGGACTTCAAGGACGAAGAAAACATTTTTGAAGAAGGAGAATTCAAGGGATGATATAAGGGAAGAGATAGCGATGTCGATGCATATAATTTATGGACGAGTTTCGTGAAAAAAGGTGATAAATATCGGAATTCTAGAATTTTCTCCGTTTTTTCGCTACATCCATTTCAATTCATTCCCCTCGATTCCCCCCACGTTGGATAATGGTGTGCGCTTCGATCGATTGGCAACTGTTGACACGCCCACTTAATCCGCCCACGATTATCAACTCATCGCGTTGCCAACTGTTCAAAACAATATCGCTTTAATTGACATTCGCTGTCGACGCTTTTCACTTCCGCCTGTCATTTCAATGGTCGATGCTTCCTTTTTCCAACTGACTGTGTGTGTGTTTGTTTTTTTTCTATAGTTGTATTTGTATTTTTTTTTATCATAAGCAGATTGAATTTCACTGTTCTTGTTGTTGTGTTATTTGATTGCTGCTTGTTCTTGCTGCTGCTGCTCGTAATCGTTCAAAAAACGCTTTTAAATGTTTTAAATGAAACTTCATCGATCACAAACGAAATAATACAATATCCAGAGGATAAATAACAACAATTTTTTAGTAATGTATTTGCTTACGAGAAATTTCATTTCACTCTCAAAGGAACAAATAAATATATAAACAAAGTGAAAATATAATAATTGCTTGACATTTGCATATTTGTTCATTTTGATTGATTTTATTTTTATTTATTTTTGCTTGATTATTTTATTTATTTATATGTGCCATTTTGTTGGCTACTCCGGGTTGGATGGCAGTTGCTGACAGAAACTCAATTAAAAAGTGCGCCCTCAAAAATTTATATGAATTTTACAAAACAGAAAATTCTTTCACTCTCTCTCACACACTTTCTCTCTATCTCTGTGTGTTCCCTCAAATGCTCCCTATTTTGGGTTTAATTCGATTTTCTTTGGGATTTTCAACGGATTTTCCCCGTGAGCTCTAGTCGAAATTCATCATCGTCATTAGGAACACACTGTCAACAACCCCTTGGGTTCACGTCATCCTCTCACCCCACGCCCCCCGATAACTGCATCCTTCTTCGTCCTTGGTGCTTCCCCCCCGGTGCAGCCGCAAACGACGTAAACAAAGACGCGAAGACACGTTAACGCAAACATTAGCATTTCCTAATGGGGCCTCCGCACGCCTTCACACGACTCCTCGCAGATTGAGCTCGAGGTGTTGCCATTTCGCTTCGTCGTCGCCGCTCTCTCTCTCCTCTCCCTCTCTCCTTGCGAAATAACGCAACGCAATGCGTCGTAAAGTAACCAGTTGCCGCAACAGGATGCGACGACAACGACAGGATGGAATCTTCTACTCGCTCGTATGACGACGAAGCAGTTGGAGTCATCGAGGATGTGGGTACCCGGTAAAAATACTTGCATTCTTCATTAACTGCTTTAATTAATTTTTCGTATATTTTTATTTTTCATTAATTATTTTTAATGAATTTGTTGCTTATAATTTTACGTTTCATATATTTTTTTAACAAAGTATTTTATATACGATGTACATACATTTATTTTTTAAAAGAATACTATAGACATTCTATAGTTCATAAAAAATGTAATGAGTTGAAAAATTAATATTTTTTTGATAAGAGCAAGAGTAAATTGTTCTTATTACCAATGAGAACAATTTTCGGACCCGTTTTCTATGACAGTATTTTCTACAGAATACAAAATTTACAAACAAATTTATATTTTAAATTTCAATAAATTAATTTTTAATTTAAAAAATTTTAATTTTCAAACCATTTTCCAATTCGCAAAATATTATTTTTGATAAAATTTTAATTCTGGTTGTTTTTGTTAATTTTTTCGAATTTAAAATTTTATTTTTATGAAAAAAAATTGTTAAATTTGGTACATTTTTTTCATATTTCACAACTTTTCGATTTTTCTCTTATCGAAAGTAACCAGTAAACTGCAGATCTCAACGAGAGGAAGGAAGTCGTGGGTTTTTCTTTCATATTTCACACGTGTGTCACACACGCGTTCAGCGCGAGACTTCGGTGAGTTCGCGGATCCGGAGCCACGTCAGCGACACGGAAGACAACGACGTCGACATCGTCGATGACGACTACGAGGGGGACGATGAGGAGGAAGAAGGACGAAGTGGAAGATACGAATGAAGATGACGACGACGAAGTTGAGAAGCAGGACAAGAACGAGGGCAAGGAAGACGATGAGGACAAGGACGTAGACAGCGTAAGGACAATGACGAGGACGTCGAGCAGACGACATCGCTGCAGACGAGGCCGGAGGATGTGAACAATTTCAGTCGGCTGTCTTCCGACCAACTCCCGAGACTCCAGGGAGGGAGGGAGCGAGACGGAACCGACCGGAAGATGAATGAAAGGAGAGATAGAAGCGGATGATCGAAGGAGCGTGTGGAGGTGGAAACGTGGATGAGGAACGCGATAAGCTGAATATGGTGGATGGTGGCGATGGTGAGGAAGAGAGGTAAAGAAAGAGAGAGGAGGCGACGGAATGAAGGCGAGGACGATGAGGAGGTCGGGGTGTGGACAGGGAAGCGAATGAGAGATTGAAGAGAGGATGACGGGAGGTTGATGGGAGGATGAAGTACGAATGAAGATGAGCCTATGGGAAAACGATGCTGAGGCCTGCGTTCTTGAGAATGAAGAACGGAAGAAGACGACGACGTGTTGCGAAGGGCTTCCTTGATAAACATTTTGTTGTTGGAATATTTGTTCTTAGCCTTGTTGGTATTTTTGTTGTTATTTTTGTTGTCATTTTTGTTGGTTTTTTTCTCATTTTTGTTGTTATCCTTGTTGGTATTTCTGTTTAATTTCTGGTCTTTTTTTTGTTATCATTATTGTTGTTATTTTTGTTTTTAACATATTGTTGTTATTATTGTGGATGTGGTTATTGTTGATGTTTTTGTTGTTGTTATTAACATTGTTGTTGTTATTGTTGTTGTTCGTACCATTGTTGTTGTTACCGTGTTGTTGCTTTTCCTGTTCTCTGTTGATCCTTTGAGGTTAAGCGAATGCGATTAAATTTTTTGCGAGCGTCTCTCGAGAGAACGAAGTGAAGAATGACAGGGAGAGTGAAAGGAAGCGAGAGAGAATGCGTGTGTGTGTGTGTGCGTAAGCGAATGAGTGATGTCTGCAGACGCGTTGCCAGTGCTGCCAGAGTGAATTTCAAAACACAACTATTCGCTGCCAAGGATGAGGAGGATGAGGCTGAAGGACGATTGAGGAAGCTTCGCTTCGGAAAAGACGATGAGCAGGCGTTGGAAATTGTGTCTTAACCGCTTCAGGGATTCACGCGTCGGCTCTACACATACTAACAAAAACGCACACACGAACACTTAAACAAATATAACACACATACATACATACATCACAGCAACACATGGCAGGTTCTTGCTCTTGTTGTTGTTCACTTCTTGTTGTTGCCGGCATTTTTATGCAAAATTCACTTGACAAATATTTATGACATGCGTTTGTGTGCGTGAGCGCGACTAAAAGTATTTGTCTCTATGTGTGTGAGTATGTGTGTGTGTGTTTTTCTGTTGATGTGTATCGCTGTCTGCACGATCTCCACTCAGACAACGACCCTCCCGTCCTCACAGGATCCACCGACCGGGTTCGAAGCACTTAAAAGCGATTAAATATAAATCAATAAAAAATCTCCAGTTTATTTTTCATAAATTTTATTTTATTTTTCATAAATTATATTTTATTTTGTTTGCCACGCAAACCACCCTCCACCCCTTCTTCAACCAACCACCTATTGAATATTTTTAAATATTCACCAAGCATTGGAGCGCATTTCCTTTGGCGTCGTAATGGAAAATTTTATGCGATCGACATTTTGTTGTTTGTTGTGCTCTCTTCATGTTGTTGTTGTTGTTGTTGTTGTGCACTCCTCATGTTGTTGTGCTCTCTTCATGTTGTTGTTGTTGTTGTTTTGATGTCATCCTCTTTTCATGTTCTTGTTGTTTATCTCGTTCTCCTCGACCACAAATGCTGGGATCCCCCGCCCACCAATGACCGTCACCGTCAGACATTTATTTATTTATTCCGGGGAGCAGGAAATGTGGGCAAAGGGGGAGTAGGATGGAGAGGAACGGGGGTGATAGTGAGGCGTATGAGGTGTCCTGCTAAGGGCCGTGGTTTTTACGACTCGTCTCTCTGTTCAATACTTGTTTTTGCTCTTGACCATTAAAATGTTTGCCTTTCCGCAAAAGAGAATCGAGAATCGTCGAGTGAGAGTGAGAGAGAGAGAGAGAGAAAGATCGAGAGAGAGACAGAGAGCGAGAGAGTGCAAGGGCTATCAAGAGAGAGTAAGAGTAACGTGATAATCGATCGTCGATTTATCGATAATCGCTTTTTAATACCGCAGTTTGAGGCTACGGCGTGGTTGTTGTTGTTTTTGTTATTGAGGAAAACCAATAGTTTTATCGAAAAACGATGAATGGAAGTAATCGACAAGAGCTTTATCGGAAAACGATGAATTGAAGTAATCGAAAAGAGTTTTATTCGAAAACGATAAACGCAAATAAGCGACAAGAGTTTTAACGCGAAATTTATATCGACTTAAGAAATAATGTGATAAACAGATATTGTGTGTGGAATTTTAGAATTCTTTTTCATATATGTATTTATGAAGCAAAGGAAACAATTTTAAATTAAATTTGATCCCATAATACACAACCAAAGTAGAAGGCATCGGCATAGGAAACGCTTCACAAGGAACATCATCGTTGTCATCAGCAATAAAAGTATAACAAAGCCCATATATGTATTTATCTGTGTGTGTGCGACACTTTAAATTTAATATACACGCACTCAAAGAACCCACCCCCAAGTGTGCAAACCCAGCCACGCCCTCCCCACCGCCTGATGACCCCCCGACTCCACGCGGCAATGGGATTAACCCAAAGAAGTCCTTCGTCGTCGTCGTCTGATGCTGCTGTTGTTGGCAGCCTCGACATCATCGCCATCCTCGGCGACATTAAATTTCGGGGCACAATTCAAAAACCACATATGTTGACGACACCCAGCCCACGGCTGTCCGCTGTCGTCCACAGCGACATCGACATCATCATCATCGTCGTCCTCGTCGTAGTCCTCGTCGTTGTCGTCATCGGGGATTAGCATAAAAGCATTAAAAATATGGAAATTTGCATATAATGCTGTTTGTTTTGACATATGCGACGTGGGCCGAAGCCACCCTCGAATCACATACGCCCCCTGCCAACCGCCCACCGCCCCCCATCACCGGGACCGGGGTCGAGTGGCATTGTCAAAATAATATGTCGAGCGTTGGTGGATTTCTCGGTGGTGGTTGGACCCGAAAAGCGGGGGGCGGCTTTAAAGTTGATGTTCAATTTTTATAATTTCCCTTTTATGAGCCCGCCATTACCAGCATCGCCCACGGTATCCTCTGGCGGTCGACCGCACCCACGAACCCTCGGCACAAAGTTGCGTGATAAATTCAACTTTTATGACTTCGACTTAATTCCCTTCGTTCGACTTGAGTTGGCAACATTTGCATCTCTTACCATGTGTGTGTGTGTGTGTGTGTGCCAGGGATCAACACCTTCATCTGACGGAGGTCGACGGCTCCTGTTGTTGTTGCTGTGGGAGGACATATCTTGGGGATGTTGGGATTAAAATTTCATTATATCTTCGAAAATGAGCCTATTCAACTCTTCACACGATGCTGTCGTTTGCTTCATAATTAATACGTTTATGATTTCTATGATGTCTGATGCAATCGTTTCACCTGTCATAAATGTGGAGCATCCATATTTGATTAAAGATTCCACACAGTTCATTAAATTGTGTGAATTGTTGGCAAATAATTTCACAATAAAAAATATATAAAAACTCAGTTAATGATCTTTTCAAATGTTAATTAATGTCATAAATTATTTACCTCAATGATATTAATAACAAAAAACATAAAAATCACATATGATAATTTTCCGTTTCACTGGAAAACATAATTTGTGAATATAAAATATTCACAAAAATTATCCCGAATTTGCTTAAATCAGAGAAAATTGAAAATTCATAAACTCTTTGTATTAAAAATAAATGAATTCGTAATGGGCGAAAATGCAAAATTGTGCAATTAAAATATAATAGTATTGAATTGTTGAATTAAAAGCAATAGTCGTAGAGCACAAAGCTTACGAGAGCCACAAAAATAAATGATGTAGACCAAATTAACCAAATTATAAATAAATCTTTAAACAGATTTACTTATGAAACAGAATCAATAATTTGTTAATTAAATTTAAAATGTAACCCTTCGTATTTTATTTATTATTTTTTTAGTTTCTCTCACTTTTTTTTAACAATCAAAAATCACAAAACAGTTTAAAATATTAAATTAATAATTTGTTTAAGAAATTAAAAATTTAATTCAACTTGTTAATTTATTTTAAACTTTTTTTCTAGTTTATTTAAATTTATAAATTTTTTATAAAAACTCAGAAAACATATCTGAAATCAATATTTTTTTCATTAAAATTTAATTTTTTAATTGGAATTTTTAAATTAATTTTTTAATTTTAATTAATTTTTTCAGCACTTCAGCATTAAATCTTCTACCACCAACTTCTGATTATCGAAATATTTGTCTCGTGGTTCACGCTTCTGTTCAAAGTTCAACGAGTGAAATTAACTCATTTTTGATATCCGCAATTACCGCACTCAAGGTAATGATACGGCCCTCGAGTAGCCTCTTGAAGCAGCACCTACAAGAGCGACAACGACAGCGAAATCAACGGCAACACCGGTGATTCCAATTACAATTCCAATTACAACAACAACAAGGACAATACCCAAAACACCAATAACAACAACAGTGTTGCGCCTCGAATTATGCATCAATTTCAATGTGAAGAGCAAAGAGTCTGAAATTGACATCAAGTTTAAATTGCTTTGAAAAGTTCGCAAACCAACCGCAGTAACAACAAAAACAACAACAACAGTAGTGAAATCGCTGAAATCTGTCCCTCGAACCTCAGGCGATCCCTCGACCATTTGCCACACCCCCTCCGCCCCCAGTTCCTCCTTACGAATTTACAGCGAGCAAAATTTCAATTTCGGAATTTTAGCAAAATTAGACACAGAATTCATTCAATTGAATTGTCTCTGATAATGACAACTTCATGCATTATTCCAAGTATGTGAACCCATCGTCCTGTCCCCTTTGTCATCACGCCACGCCCCCATCTCGACGGCTGGGGCCCTCGCTTTTGGCCAGCCGGCACCTGACGAAGCGACGAGTTTATCGCAACGTGCTGCGGAGTCGATGGGTCGACTCTCAGTCAGTTGCAGCCGCATGCAGGCCTATGGAG
Source organism: Coelopa frigida (assembly GCA_017309665.1). NCBI lineage: Eukaryota > Metazoa > Arthropoda > Insecta > Diptera > Coelopidae > Coelopa > Coelopa frigida. The sequence goes on from CM029562.1 coordinate 27,821,210, forward strand.
TATGGTCAGATGTGGTTGTTGTTGATGTTCCGCCATCAACATTATTGTTGTTGTTATTCTCTCATTGATTGTTGTTGTTGTTCTCTCACTGATTGTTGTTGTTGTTGTTGTTGTTGTTGTTGTTGTTGTTGTTGTTGTTGTTGTTGTTGTTGTTGTTGTCACTCCACGAACAATGCATCGTCGTCCAGCAAGCAAACTTCTGTTCGCTGTTCCTTCACACACCGAGAGTCGAGAGTAATGAGTAGCTGCGTATGGAGAGCTCTCGAGTGGTTATCTCCCTCTCACACTCAATACCTCCCTCTCTCCCTCTCTTTCACTCTCTGTTTCCCTCTTTGTTCGAGCCTGTCCACATTCACTGAAGGACATTCACTCAACTAAAATGATTGCCTTCCACCGGCCGACACAACCAACCAACAGTGGAGAGAAAAAGACCAAGCGAGAACGTGTGCAAGTGAGAAGGAGAGAGAGGGATGATATCTCTGTCGCTCATTCGCTTAACTGGCAAAAAGTGCGAATTTTCGAAATTTCCATTTTCGTAGAATGCGGGTCCTGAGCCCGCCGCCATTTTGAGCTCTTTTAATAAATTCATAAATATTTATGTATGCAAAATTGGAACAGTACCCGGGACAGAACAGGAGAGGACATTGGGATAGAACAGGACAGGACATTGGGATAGAATAGAACAGGAGATCGAGATGGAAAAGGACAGGACTACGAGATGGAAAAGGACAGAACATCGAGATAGAACAGGACAGAACATCCGAACAGAAGAAGAAGAAGACTAAAGCCACATCCACATTCGTGTCCACATTCATGTCCACATCCACAACGTCCAGGGACCCGAACCAGCGGCGGATCTGGGTGAGAGGACCCGGGCCCAGAGATCGGTTGGGATGCCGGGGACACGGCACATCAGTTGCGGTGGTCGTCGTCGTCATCAACGTTGTCGTTGTCCACATCGTTCTTGTCGTTGGCGTCCCCGTGCGACAACGAGTTCGTCAGCGCCATTCTGTTTGCTTGGTTTGCTACACCGAGGACGAGATCTACCGAGGATGCTGGGGCGAGTTCTGGACGGCCGGGTGCAGCGACGAAAAGGGGGTGGGGAGGCAGACAGGGGGCGGAGAGGAAGGGTTACGACCATTGGGGGCTTTTGGGGGACGCTTCTACCGTTTGATGCAGAGGCTGCTGTCGTTGTTCGTTCGCTCGCTCTCGCTGGCTCGCAGTTGGTCTGATGGATTGACGCAGAATGTCACGAAAAACCACAGCGAAGAATGTTTAGCATTGAAATTGCGAAATTCCACTTTGTGTCGCAGCGTACAGTGGGACCAATTCAACAACGATAAAGGAAAAATATAAACAAAAATGTATACAAAAATCAATTATATAATTATTGTATTATTGATTTCTTTTGAACTGAATTTACAATATTGATAATAAACATTTTGAACTTAACTTAACTTTTTATGTTAATTATTTTAAAATTGCATGTATTTATTTGATTTTTTTTAATAATTTGAAATTATTGTAAAATATTAAATTTATCAAAAAATTATGTACTATGTGCTTTTTATATTTTACATGTTTGGATTTATATTTTTTTTAATTTGCCTTTATACATATTATTTTTCTGTACTTTCAGGATTTTTCTGTATTTTTATTTTGTATGTATTATTATTTTTTTAGTTTATTAGTTTTATTGGTATGGTATTAACTATTTGCTATTGTTTATTGTATGTTTCTTATATTTCTAAACAAATATTTAAGTTATATACGATTAAACATCAGTGATAACAATTTAGAAAGAGCAAACATTTAAAAACTAATTTTGAAATGAGAAGAAGTTATCGAATCACTCTGATCCTTCACATCTAACATTATCGAGATCATGAGGTTTAATCAAGAAAAAATAAAGAATTTTGATGCAAAACTTCATTTCATGTTGAAGAATCTCCCGTTCGAGGATCATTCCAGACTCGTCGTTGGCCATCAATCGCCACGAGCCATCGACCGCCGCGGCAGGCGTGCTGCCGTGGAACAATTCAATTACCCGGAAACGGAAATGGACTTGTTCTCGAGTCCACCGTTCGCCATTCGCCGGTCCAGCGTCCACGCACACGGCATGGCTTCTGCGATATTTATGCGCCTTTTGGGTGATGTACTCGCATCTGGTGCCGCCAAAAACCGAAATCAACTGAAAAATGCGCTTTCGCAGCACGACCAGGACTGCGTGTGTGTGTGTGTCACATGTGTGAGTTTGTGTCAGTTATGGCATGTGTGCGAGCGAGTCTCTCAAAACGGACACAAAGCCAGAGTGAGCGAAACCCACATCCATACATGTGGGGAAACATTTGCTGTTTAGTGAATTACACGATGGCCGGCCGCACGGCTGCTGACGCCCTGTCGTCCTTGTGTCCTTGTCGCAAACGGGGAGCAGATGAGAGAGCAATAGTAAGAGAGTGAGAAAGAGAAAACACTCCGCATAGACTTCAATTTTAATCTTGTTTTTGAATGCTCGTTAACGCGCTTTTGTTATTTTTATTCTCGCTCTTATTTGCATAGAATCCTGCTTCGTGTCCTCGCAGCTTGTCCTTCTCTACATATATCCTGAGTATTCTCGGAGTGTTGATATGAGAAATTTTTGTTGTCGTGGTTGTTGCTATTGTTGTTTTTGTAGTGTTTGTTGTTGTTACTTCAGCTGTTTCTCCATCTCATTTTTCATGGTATTTTTTCCATTTGTTGCGAAATGATTTAAAATCAATTTATTTTTTCTATTATCCTTATGCAGATTGCTTTCCTCTCTCACTCTCTTTCTCTCTCTCTCTGGCTTTTCCTATAAGTGTTTGTGTGTGTGTGGGTGGTTTTAGGGCATGGGGTTGGGGGGATTTGGGGCTACGGCTGTTGTGAGGACTTCACTGAAGTAGCGTAAATAAATCAAATTGATGCGTTGAGCAAAATTACTGCGAATGAATGCGGAATTATTTTCAAATTTGCAAACAACTTTTCACTCATTCAGAAAACACAAAGTGAGAAAAAAAAACAGAAAAAAAAATCAAATCTCCCTTTCCCTTTGCACTCTCTCTCTCTCTCCATCTCGCTCTTTCTATCGCTTATTCTATGCTGTCAAAGTCTGGATGCGTGGGATGCGTTAATAACAGCGTTTATTTAAATTCAATTTGAGCCTCGTCATCCGGGGGTGGGTTTTTGCAAACTTTTTGCCACTTTGCAAAACCCTCATCGATGTTGTTGCTACTGTAGTTGTCCTTGTTGTTGTTCTTGTTGTTGTCCTTGTGGTTCCCGGAAAAGTTACAGCCAGCTGTAAATCATCTTCAACGTCGTCTGCTGCCGGTTTAATTTAGAAAAACTCTCACCACCGCTGAGCCAGTGATTTATTGGGTTTCGAATTCGAATTTCGAGTTCATCACCGTCGTCAGATTCATCACAAATTTCATTTCCATTCGGTGTTCCGAGAAATCCATATTAATCCATGACTGCGACTTCGACATCATCGTTTTTAAATCTATCCTTCATTTTATAAATGTGATTGAAATAATATTTAGAATACAAGTTGATTCTTTTCTATATTGAAGAAAAGTTCATGTTCAAATGATCAAGATAAATTTATAAATTTATGAGTTCCAATTTTAAGAATTCGGAATATGTTTAGTCTTTGAAATTTTTTAAAAGTAAAATAATTTAGAGAAAAAAAAATCCGAATTGATTTGTAATATTAAATAGATCTTTACATTTAAAAAGTTTAAATTAAATTTTATGGCATAAAATTTAAAATTTTTTGTAATAAATATTTTTGTAATAAATATTTTTGTAATGTATATTTCTTGTTTTTTTTTTTAATTACAAAAATACAGTGAATAAAAATGTTGAAAAAAACGATACTAAAATTCTAAATGTGATATTGAATTTTAGAATTAAATAACTCATCTTTAAATTTATGGTATAGCAATGCAAATAATTATTTAAAATCCATTAATTTTCATATTAATTATTAAACTGAATTACAGTAATCGGATATCGTATGAAATTTGTGTAATAATATTTAATATTTAATGTGTAAAAAGAACGCCGTCATAATTTCGTAAAAATCTCATCCACTCCACGTCATCCTTTCCACATTAATCACTCATGGTCCAATCTCTCTGTAGCTCTCGAATCCTTTTCAATCCCATCCAATCAAGGTTAATATATCCTTGATTCGGTTCAGTCTTTCTTGGCTCAACGCTGATATCTGAAATCTGAGCCCTGATGTCCTATCACCCCATTCATCTTTCCTCTCGATCTCTCTGTCTCTCTCTCGGTGGTTTTTTCGATGGCCGGACGGCGCCGTGGGCGTTCACGCCAAAACCCGATAAAAATCATCCGAAAAAGAGCGAAAACAATTATTATTAACAATTGTCGGAGGACGTGTGGCGATGGTTGATTTTATGTTGGTGCTAATGTTGTTGTTGTTATTGTTGATGTTATTGTTGTTGTTGTAATTTTTTGTGTCCTTCATCCTGGTCGCTGCGTGTCGCCAACATCTACGCGTGCCGCCTGGAGCCAGGGACGTTTCAATTGTCGCTGACGTCCCTGGCATCAGCCACGCCGACGGACGATGCAGTCAAAGGATATCATTGACCAGTGGGGTCAACAGCAGGACTCTTGGGGGAGGGGAGAGGGGGCGGTGACCGTGGCCTCGGCGACGGCAGGACTTTCGCAACAATTGCACAATTGTATGCGAGACACGAGCGTGGGCCGGTGGTTGCAGGGTGTGCGGGAGGCAACGTGTCTGCTATTTATAATTTGTTGCAGACACATTAATCAAAAAATGCGGCCGATGCGCCGCCGGGACGATGGGTGCGGAGGTCGCGGCGGTGAGCGGCGCGTACAAGGGCGCCACTGACGGGTCTAAGTGGCCGTCATACGTATGTATGTGTGTGAGTGCATACGATTGTATGTGTGTCTGGCGTGAAGGTAATTTTAATGTCACCGGAACTGTTTCTGGCCGAGTCCTGTCTCCGTTCGCAGTATGATATTCATGTTATGCATTTTTGTTATTTTTACCACTCTCTCTTTCTGCCATCAAACTTCCTCTCTGTCACTCTATCCCTCACTGTCTCTCTTTCTCAGTCCCTCTTTGGCTCTCTTTTTGCTTCTCTGTTGCTCTTCCTTGCTGTTAATGTTCATTTCATGTTGTATTTGTTTGCTATTTTACTATTGTCGCATTGTTTGTCTGATTGTTTTTTTTTGTATTTTTTTATTTTTATTGTGTTTTTGTTATTTTTGCCGTTTTTGTTTTTCTGGCTTTTGAAAAACAAAAAGTAATTATTCCTGTCATTTCCATCACCTTCCGAGGATCGTTCGGGGGCTGGGGCTGGTATACGTCGAGCATTTCGTTAATTAATATTTGAGTTGGCGACGTCGACGTTTGTCTGGGCGGTCGAGGAGAGGTTGCCTGCTGAGAGATGCAGGAGGGTCCAGATCAGATCGAAATAAATTGCCTATTGTGGATTGCATGGATTGGTTCGATGAGCAATTAGTTGGATTTTTATATTTTGGTTTTTCTGAATATTTCTATTGTTCTGCTTTAATCTTCATATTCATCTGTTTCACTTTCATATGTTTAATTTTCTTATATTTCACTTTCTTTTTGTTTATTTTATTTTCTTCTATTCTTCTGTTTCAGGCTCTTGCATTTAATTATTTTCTATTTTAATTTTTTTACTACCTTATATCTTATAAAATGTAATTTAACTTGAAACTTGAAAACTCAGTGTTTGAAATCAGTTTAATAATTTGCGAAAATCATTTTCAAGTACAAACAATAAAAAATATTCAAGTACAGCTTACAATTTAAAATATTTATACAAACTATAAAGAATATTCAAGCATAGTCTAGTTTTTTAAATATTTATATTTTCAAATAATATATCGCTATAAATATTTTAATTCAAACATATACTTTAGCTTGGATATTGGCTGCATATCTATTAAAAAGCCATAAAATACCATTTAGTAATGTTTTTCGAAGATAAAACCAGTCAAATAAAACAAAATAACAAGGGCAAAAAAGCGCAAAACGCAGAACAGAAAACATTGAAGCAGAAATAAAAAATAATAATATGACAACAATTTTGTTGACAACAAATTAATTGCAAATTTATGAGTGAGGAAAATTTTAAAATCATATTCCGAAAATGATCTTCTCTTTTGCAACAATAACACAAAATTTAAACAATAACAAATGGAGGGAAAAAAACCTTAAAGAGAGAGAGAAAAAAAACTATGGCATGGAAATAGCAATTGTCAGCAACTGATTAAGGGAATTAAGAGTGTTGGGCAAAAAAAAAACCAACACACCGAACAAACAAAGTGGAATGTATTTTTTCTATTTAACAGATTAACTCAACAATGAAAATGAAATTAATTGCAAATGAATTTTGCATTTTTCAATATTCATGCACATTCACATATTCATATGCATTAAAATACATATATTAAAAATAATTTTTTTTTGTATTCCCATATTTGTAAAAACAAAACTAACGAAAATAAACAAATATACCAACCGAAGGACAAACGAACAGACAGAGAGACAAACAGCAAAACAAAACATTAAATGAGCAATTATTTCCGCGTGAATGCATGAGCAATTCCATGAAATAAAACAACAACGTATTTTTTCCAAAATAAATTGAAATTATTCCGCAATTATTGAAAACTATTTTCATGCATCGCGTTCGCAAACAATAATTTGTGAATTACTTTATAACTCGTTCTGTGTAATTTTTCTTCTTTTTCTACAAATAACATTAATAAATTAAATTTTACTTGATTTTCAATACAGGATATTTGATCAAATTTAATTTGGTTGATTTCATCAAGTTGTAAAGAATATTTGCAAATAAAACCTAATATGAAAAAGTATATATAATGATCCATTTGTTCTCTGACTTCTCAAAATTCA